>CM042433.1:11322054-11547054 GCA_023631565.1 Gymnocephalus cernua
TGAGATCCCTCTACCTAATAATGATGTGTACAGGCAATTCTGGCTGCTGTTTGAGTACCCAGAGAGCTCAAACGCAGCCCGTGGTGTAGCACTGGTGTCTGTTTTTGTTATTGTCATATCCATCATTATTTTCTGCATGGAAACACTCCCAGAATTCAGAGATGACACCGATCCAATTGCGCGCACAACGGTACGGCCTTTCAACCAATCTAGATTTTACAGTTCTGTGGCTCCATCTGTCGTGAAGCCCACAACTTTCTCTGATCCCTTCTTTCTCATTGAGACTGCCTGCATTGCTTGGTTCTTCTTTGAGCTGTGTGTGAGATTTTTGGTCTGTCCTAGCAAAAGGGAATTTTTTCACAACCTCATGAACATCATTGACATTATATCCATCATCCCTTATTTTGTTACTGTGGTTACAGAATTGGTCACGACGCCACAAGAGAACTCAGGACAGAATATGTCTTTGGCCATTCTGCGTATCATTCGTCTGGTAAGGGTGTTTCGTATATTCAAACTCTCACGTCACTCCAAAGGGCTGCAGATCCTGGGACAGACTCTAAAGGCCAGCATGCGTGAGCTTGGCTTGCTCATCTTTTTCCTCTTTATCGGAGTCATCCTCTTCTCCAGTGCTATCTACTTTGCTGAGGTAGACGAGCCAAACACACAGTTTGTCAGCATACCTGATGGCTTCTGGTGGGCTGTGGTTACCATGACCACAGTAGGCTACGGGGACATGTGCCCTATTACTATGGGGGGTAAAATGGTGGGCACCTTGTGTGCCATCGCAGGTGTGCTGACCATTGCTTTGCCTGTTCCCGTCATTGTTTCCAATTTCAACTACTTCTATCACAGAGAGACAGAAGCAGTGGAAAAGTTGCCCTTGTCAGATGCTGTTGATCAAGCCATGAAGGCTGAATCAGGTACCAAAGACGGTTGCAACACCTCACTTAATAAATCCAACGGTGTCTAGCTGACTGGCAAAGGGAAATGCCTGTTCAAGAACACAATTTAGGAGAAGAGACTTTGCCACAAAGCGGGAAGGAAATGTTAAAGAAAAGAGTATATGAAGGAAATTAACTGTTATGATTTCCCTCAAATAATGGTTTAATGGGATCAACGAGATGAAGTATTTGTACGTAGTGAAAAATCTGTTTTATAAGGATATACAGGATCTACTGGACTTCCCTCTTTTGTGTCTAATATGAAAATGACAATTTGAAATTAACAGACACGCTGAAGAATTCACCTATCTTCATGTTCAGGATTGTATGTTAACATATTTCGAGTTTAGAACTCTTCTTTTAGTTGCACATAAATGTTTAAAGGATGACATAAGGTCTTATTTTCATCATCTTGGCCATTAATCCTATTGCTGATAACATTTTGCACGCACGCTCCACTGTTGATATTTGTAACCACAATGATTATTAACACAACTTTAAAAAACATTGTATTCTGGAGGCATAAACCAGTCAAATTTAATGAGAGGTGAAGAGAAAAATTCCAATCCAAACTATTAATATGATTATGACTGCTAACTGTAAGGCAGAGCTACTTCTTGGTTCAGCTTTAGGAATGACCTTTCTGCCATTGGAATAGCTGATACATCCGATTTTTTTAGTGATGATTCATAGATTAAGGAAATATGAGTCATGTTACACTGGAACAGACATTGACTACGTTTACAAGCAGCCAATATTCGGGTTATGGTCGGGTTAAGGTCACTATTCGGGTTTCTGAAACATTCGGAATAACCCGTTTACATGCGAGAGCAGAGAGAGTTACATGGAATTTGTAATCAATTGGAAATATCCCGATATAGACGGCGACGCACGGTTAGCGTCTGGACGTATGGACAACCTTAAGACGCAATATGCGTCATTTCAACAAACACAACAACAGCAAAAGACATTATATTCATGGTTTTCACCACACTAATAAAGAAATTAGTTTCCTCCTCGCTCCAAAAGTGTGGTGCTGTGCTGCGTCTCGCCATGTTTACCTCTATTACTTGTTTACTTCCGGTATACTGCACGCAGGTTTTCTGGCGCATATAAAGAAGTTCCTCTACTCAAAAGACCAAGATTCCTTGCGAATAGAACATGCACAGAAAACAAATCAATGTTCCTTTTGATGGGGATATGCCGATACGCGTTTACATGACCAAATATTCGGGTTAGAAAAGGGGTAACCCAGGGGTCATATTCGGGTTTTTAAAAACAGGAATATGAGCATATTCGGGTTTTTGCCGGTGTTTACATGGCTGTGCACGACCGGGTTATTGCTAATATTCCGGTTTTGAACGGGTTATTGGCTGCTTGTAAACGTAGTCAATGATACTGGACAATTTGGATATTGCCTTTTTTTTCATCTTCAAAATGTATGTCCTGTGCCGCAGTCTGTAGATAACTCATATCACAACTGAGCCGACTGATGGCCAATCCTACACAAATAACACCATGGTTGTAAAAAAAAAAAATAAAAAAAAAATAATCCTGTAAGTGTCTTAAATTAGTAACTTTAGTATAGTTTCTAGGTCATAGCCCTGCTGTATTTATGAATTTAAAACTGTATCACTATTGTATTTATTCATCCTCTTTGGTGAGTAGCTAGGTAAGGATCCTCCACTATTGTTAGCAGTCGAACTGACTCCACACTATCTATTATTATGGAGTGCCTTAAATGATGTAACTGTTGACTTTGCCATATATAATCTTACCTATATTTATCATGCATCTATGCTCAGTATTTTTGATTTCAGCTTGCTTGAAAATGTAGATGTTGTAACCTCTCTCTATTTGTTTGTGAGATATTTTCCAAAATGCTGTCCAACAAAGAAATGCATTCTGACCTGAAATACAATTTAACATACTGTATCCAAAGTAAAGTGGATATGGATGAGGTAGATGCTATTCTGATAAACATGTTACTTTTTGTAGTGGATATCTTATTGAGGAAGTAGACCTTTCAGTGACCACGATCACAAATACTGAAAGTGAAAGAGAGAAGGAAGAAGCCAAAGATAATTGCTGAATAAATTGAATGAAGAGAAATGCTAAGAGGCCGAGGGACATTACAGGCCAAAATGTCCCATGATCCGTCTTATTTTGGAGCTATAATTGTAAATTATGCTGTATCAGTGTAATGTCCTGGTGGTTCGTTTTTGAGTATTTGTTTTATAACATGTTTTCCTAGTATAAAAGAAATATTGTTGATTGGGATCCAGGAATATGATGTTAACTCAAAATAGCTTTAGACTTGTGTAATCTGCTCTGGTTGAGCATATGATTAAAGATTATGTGATTTCTGTGTGTTTGACAATAAGCTCCATGGTAATGATGATTACGTGATTATGATGACATTTTATGATAAAGTCAGGGCCTCATCTGTAAAGTCACTAGACACTAGACTGGCCTAAAGTGATTACCCGCATTGTCATAGCTATGAGTTTATTACACCAACAAGACCATTACACTGTATTTGTATTTATATGTATGATAACATTTCAGTATACTGTTTACTGTAATGTGAGCAATAGATTTGATTTTAAATCATGTCTTCTCATGTTTTATGTGCACTGATGTGTTTATAGAAAGGTGTGTGTGTGTGTGTGTGTGTGTGTGTGTGTGTGTGTGTGTGTGTGTGTGTGTGTGTGTGTGTGTGTGTGTGTGTGTGTGTGTGTGTGTGTGTGTGAGACAGACAGACAGACAGACAGACAGACAGACAGACAGACAGACAGACAGACAGTGGAAGAGAGAGAGAGGGAGACAGCATTCTTGTATTTTCCTTCTTATCTCCATTGGTGTTCCCCATCAGGGAAGATCACGTCATTGCTTTAAGTAACCTGTCTCTGCTTTCACTGTAATGTTAGTACACACACACACACACACACAAAAGATAGAGGTCACATCAACAAGGCATGTGTGGCACTGCAGCGACCGTATCATTGGAAGTCATCCAAACAACAATAGGATGCCAGTCTCTGTTCGACATGGAGGAGTCCTCTAGCTATTACCTTCACCTGATATCTCTCTGGACTCACCTCAACACCGAGAAAGGTTCCTAAGCTAAACGTATTGATTCAGTAAATACTTAATACTTATTTATTATATAAAACAATATCTCATAGTCACCAACCAGATCCTAAAATAAGTAACTGCTTCCTTCAAATGTGATGTAGTGTGAAAATCAACACGCTACTTACTGTGTAAAAAGTGTGTGAAATTTGTTAATACCAAATAACAATGAAATAGTCTTATGCATATTCAAAATAGGTTGCTGGTGGGCAAAGTATAAGATATGTGTCAGGGTCCCACCGTCACCAGCACTTACTCCTCCCACTCGTGCACAATCCCCTTCATCGTCACTCACTTGCCATTCACCACCAGTCTGACTCCTGTTCATTCCGTGACAATATGTTTGTGGCACAGTGAATAGTAATCAGAGCACGAATATGGGTCTTTTCCTCTGTCGCTGATATGCAAAAGACAAAAGAAGAATTGCTTGTTGCTATACATACATATTAAAATGTTTAAGTTTATATAACCAAATATTTACTAAATTCTGTTGGTGAGAAATGGTTCGGTGAGGAAATGCTTCAAAATAAAGTCACACAACAGAAAATTCATGATATTACATAAATATGGTGTGAGAGACTTCATTTCCATAGATGCATTCCAGGAAGCATGTTTTATATGAATTTTTATGAAACCCTTCATATTTTAAAAGCCAAGAGATTAGGTGAAAAAACACTTATTGATTTTACCGTGCAGGTCTGTGTATGTATTAGAAGTTAGTGGCTGAATAACATATGAACATTACATTTAAATATACATAGACATAAATAACCCTAAACCTACAGTCAATCTGAGCACATTTCTAAAATATCAGAGGTGATGGTATGTCTTTCCAGGTTCATGCAGAAACATAAGCAGTACATTATTACAGGGTACAATTACAGGGATACAATACAACTATTACAGCAACTTTTGATTTGCAATAAATGTCTAATTAGCAATGCAGATTAAGATGTACTCTCAGGCAACTTTAGAGCTGAATTTGAATTTTGTGTCACGTCACAACTGTTGTGTTATTATGCAGGGTTTTGAACAATAACACAGTGTTTCCAACATTTCAGATTATCAGAGTACAGAGAGAAGATGAGTTTTATTTGGCAGCTCTCACTCCCCAAAAATGTTTTTAGCTGCTACAGTAAAAGTGGTTGCACTTCCTCCAGGAAAACCTAAACTAAACTGAACAGGAACCCTAAATACGAATGGATGTATGACCCAGATTATTACTACATGGCCATAGGAAATAAAGGACATCCAAGGACAAACAGTGAAAACAGAGCTGGTGATGAAAAGAAAGACAGGAGGGATAAATGACACTTGGGAGAAGACGGCAGCAGAGTTACAAGCAAGTGCAGGAATAGTTCACAATTGGAAAAAAGCTCTTACACATAAATCTATGTTCACACACGAACACACACACACACACACACACACACACACACACACACACACACACACACACACTTATCAAAGAATACACTTAGTAACACATTTTCCCTGAAGGAACTCATTTAATATTTGAAGGATCTGAGTTCAGACACACTCTTCACTAAACATTATATTTTCATAGTCTTTCTGTCAGTGTCAGTTACATTAGAGTTATGCTGTCAGGATGTCACATCACTCTCCAGAGACTCCCCTTCTACCAGACAACATGCTACAGAAACAAAGTGTGTTCATAAAGAAGCTCTAACTCGGTGCTTCGCAGACTGACATTTTGACATGTCAAACAGAGGTGTAACTAATACCCTTACCAATATGGTAATTGCTGCATTGTGTTGCAATAATTGCTGGACCGGAGCCATTGTCAATGTTATTAGTTACACCTGTGCTTTTCCTGCTATGATAAGTCTAAATGTTTGCTCTCTGGAAAAGGTCTATGAATCTGATTAACCCTTGTGCATCCCTTTGAATAACTTGCTCGTATGTACTTAGAGGACAAAAATGGCTGTCAAAAAACTGCCATAAAATTATACATTAATACTATTTTCCACTTTCATTTAGTTAAATCTTTTAACCAACTTCAGTGTTGATCATAACTACCAAAGAGTCAATCATTTTCAGCCCATTTACGCCTCTGCTGGTCCTCATAGTGCATACACATCCAGTTTAGTTGAAGTACATTTTCTTTATTGCATTTCATTTATTATTCAAATGCAAACTAACTAAACAGCATTGTTGACTTTAAAAAAAAAGTGTACATCTGCATGAGTGCTGAAACTGCACAGTGGAAGATCCCTGTCAAGTGCTTAAAGATGCATGAGAGTGCTCCATCATTAACGAGATCCTTTGATGGAAAGTTCCACGCCGGAGTGAGAGATATGGGGAGCGAGTGAGAAGACCGACAGAGGGCACGACAGGCATAGGACGGAGAAAGAGTTTGTGTGACACGGAGCAAAGAACTGGCACACAGTTTATTTCTGTTTAAGCTAGGGCCTCCCTCCTCTGAGCGTCATGTTGCGTGTGTGTCTTTATCTATAATTAACTGCCTCTGGTGATAATAGCCCACTATCATAGTATACACACATACAGGTCAGGAAAGACCCAGATTTGAATTGCACAGTAAACATAACACTTGGATGTGTTTTTTTTTTAAAGGTTTTGTTTGGGCTTTTCATACAAAACACAACAAAATCATTGTTTACTAAACGTCCAAAACACTAAATGTTCACACTTCTCATTGTTACATCAAATGTGTGTTTCCTTATCAGTGTGAAGAGCAAAAATTAGCAAGGACTCACATTTTATGACTTGAACATTCAAATTGAAATTTGTCAGCGTTGTCATGACAATAAATTGGATTATCTTACATTATTGTTCAGGCCATTCTCATTCACTGTTCATACCTACGAATAGTAATGCACTTTAATTCGTATATAACCCACGTCAGCCAGGACGTGCAGGACTGACACAGCATAAAAAGTGGCAAAGTCTGCGTAGGAAGGAGGTGGGGGTGGATAAATGGATGGATCAGTGAAACAAACACAGGACTTTCACCCAGTAGGCCACTGTCCGTGGCTTGTGTAAAAGCAAAAGTTAACATTTATTTACATCACTTGCTTTTGTTACGTACTTAACATTTAAAAAAGTATGTTTTACCCCAAACCATAATTTTAAGTAACATGACAAATGGATTTCTTTTAAAGCTTTAGTGCATAACTTTTGATGTTAACGAATGTCTATTCCATCCGTAACGGAAGGCTTGTATCACGTGGATGCGCGGACAGTTTTGTTGTCATTATGCACTATAGCTTTAACCTAAACCACAATATTTTCCTAAACCTAACCAATTAGTTGTATTGTCTTCTGCACTGAATGGGCTTGCGCAGGCACACTGATTGCTCATGTTGCTGGACATTTGTAGAATAAAGCACGGAAAATGTTGCATAACGTTTTGTAAGACATCATACAAACTGTAGTATCAGGAAATGTTGTATTGTTATTATTGTAATTATTTTCACAACATTGCTTACCATGACTGCCTGTATGAGCAAGTGATACAGCTAGGGATGAGAGAAACAACAATTTCAATAACGTAAATGCAGTGTTAATGCATTTAATCAGAAACAATCAAAGGTATATAAGTTAAAACAAGTAGAACAGGTACGAAAATAATTATACAGTATACAGTCTTTTTATATTATTACTGTTCTTATTCTAATATTAGCAGTTGACTGAATTAAGTGAAAGAAAAGCTGAATGTCTGATGTTGATTCCAAATTAGAAAACAAACAAAAAATAGCAGCCTGGTAATTAGAAGTACATTGAATAGAGGGTTATCCTGAAAATGTTGTCACATAGTGTGTAATGACGCACAGCACTGGTGGCTTGTGACTGAAAGGTTGCATGGTTAATTCCCCCACCAGCAGGATGAATCTGTGTGGGGAAAGTAAAAGTGCTTCCCCTTCCCACATTAAGAAAAGATAGCATCGATCTTGTGAATGTACCCTAGGTAAAAAAAAAAAAGGTTAAAAAAACTAGAACAAGGATACAATGGTCTCAACTGTGCAATGGAACAGTTTCCAACCTTATGCACTTACATATCTGCCAGTCATGAGAGAATGACATGGTGGTTAAATCATCTTTGTGAGACCAACTCACAACAAAACTGTGTTTCATTACAGCCAGTCATGGGATACATTAAAGTGATGACCTCTGACTTTGACATCATTTTAAAAAGAAAACAGCTTTACAGTGCTTCAATTATTATTATTATTTACTTGTGCAACTACCTCTTGGACCTGCACGGATGTGGCTGTGGACTTCCTTTTGTTTGTTGGACCTCAAAATGTTGAGCTAGGTCTCCTCTCCTGCAACTCTTCAGGCTTCTCCTCAGGTTAACGTGCAAAAAAAGAAAAAAAAGAATTACTTGAAAATGTGTTGTTGCATGACTTACACACAAGCCCCCTTAACTCCTCATCTAATCAACTGGACTCTAAATTTGGAAGATGAAAGAGGAGGAGAAGGAAAAGATTAGAAACGGAAAACTGTCAATCTGTTGCTGTTTATTAATCAGTTGGGTCACAGGGTCCTGCTGAGGGGCTAAGATCAACGGAAGACACACACACACACACACACACACACACACACACACACACACACACACACACACACACACACACACACACACACACACACACACACTTGTCAAAACATGCACCAAGTTGTGCTCCCTAGTGAAACCACCATGCAACATCTGTTTAGGTCTGTTGATTGAGTGGAAAGAATTAATCTAAATTCCAGATCCGACAGATTACCTATCTTCAAGACAGACAAACAAACTCAGAGTGATAGTTGGTCACATGGGCATCTTAAGAGAATTTTCTAGAACTTGTTCAGACATTTATATTGTTTATGTTTGTATTAACACAATTAAAACTAAACTAGAGTCTAAAGCCAGGCTAGCAGCTTTACAAATCTGCACCTTGAGTTAAATGCTAACTTGCTTCCATGTTAACAATGCTAACACGTTGATTTTTAGCCATGTTTACATCTTAGCTTAGAACGTTACCTATTGCTAATTTAATAATAAATATGTAAATAATTAGCAGTACACTAAACACAAAGTACAGCTGAGACTAATAGGAATGCTATCAGTTTTGCAGATATTATATATTATATTTCTACATAAAAGACAAATAAACATTGGCAGCTGGTAGCGCTGAAACTTGCAGACATACTATAAGGTAACTGTGGCAATCAGATGAAGTTTGTGTGCATGTGATCTGAAGAGAGGGGAGAAAAACATGGCTGTGGTCGAAAGTCAAAAAATGATGTCCTATGTTTTTTCCTAAACACTTTTCCTTGACCTCGATGGAAAATGCCACGAGATCAAGGAACGATGTGAAGGACTTAGGAAAAGACAACCGTGGTGCAAAGAAAATCTGACTGAATTTACTCTACGTAATTGTTTTTGATGTTATTGACGTGGATCTGCTGTGGTGAAACTACAAAGTTCTTCTGAATATGGACTCACTGTGTTGTTCCATGCAGGCTATATAAACTTGGACAACTGAGGAAAAATGTTAGGCTACTTCATTAATTTGGTTGGAATTTAAATAATAAAAGGAATATTTAGGCTGCAGTCACATTGAGAATGGTTGCTCACCCTCCTGTCCACTCATATTCATCCACATGAACCCCAAGAAGTATGACGTGAGCGTGAAAATAATTATTACATTTATGCAAGATATTGTTTGTTTTTGTGAACAGCCGAATGGTGCGTCATTTAAATGTTGCTTCCGCAAGGAATTGTAGGATGGCATTATCTCCTAAAGGATGGTCCAGTGTACCTTATAGTCTAAAAGAGATTAAAAAAGGAAGCACTGAAGCACCTTTCCTCAGCATGTAGAGAATTTGACCAGCTTTCATAATGGCTGCCACTTCGATATGTCCAGGTCATTTCACTCAGTTAGGAACCTTATAAGCAAAAAAGACTGTATCTGACCGCAGCCCATGAGCCCCATATGTGCGTGTTTATGTGTGAGTTAAGAATGTGGGCTTTTGAGAGTTAAAAGGCTTTACTTCAACAGATGGACACACACACACACACACACACACACACACACACACACACACACATGCACTTACACTTACAGTAAAACATGCACAAACTGAGCTAATACAGTAAGTAAGGGTTTATAGTGTGACAGCATATCTCTTATACATTTAACCCTCTCAAGTGTAAACCAATGACCATACATACAGAAACACAAGCTTGCATACATGCAAACATATCATACTAGAGCAGGCATGTGTATGTAGACAGGTGAATTCCCCTCCCTTTTCTTTTTCATGTCTCTCACTCATGTTAAACTATAGTCAACCCCCCGCCTTCTTGTCTTTTCTCTCCTCAATTTGTGTGTGTGTGTGTGTGTGTGTGTGTGTGTGTGTGTGTGTGTGTGTGTGTGTGGGTGTGTGTGTGTGTGTGTGTGTGTGTGTGTGTGTGTGTGTGTGTGTGTGTGTGGTGTGTGTTAAACAAAAAAAGAGCAAGACAGAGTCAGACAGAGACTGCATGGCAGGCTATAAATGTTTGCAACCCCTGTTCATCGTAGCAAAGGTCATCCTCTTCTCTCCACGGTGCTCCATCTCCATTGATCAGGAGCTGTGAGACAATGACACTCTATCAGTATAAAGTCTCTCCTCGACTTCCTCACACAAAGAAACCCACACCCTTTTAATCAGACTCACCACATCACCAAAATACGCTCTGTTCACCTTGTTGCCGGGAAGATTAGTGAAATGGTCATGCACTTTTAAAAATATCATTACCAGAGAGAGACAGGGAGCAGTAGAGTGTGCTCTAATTTTAGCCATGTCAGTCATCCCCTTAAATAATTTTTTAATGGCCCTTGATAGTCCAGGAGGAGAGGGGATGAGATTAATGTTTTTTAATCAACAGAATCTTTTTCTGCATATCCTGAATGTATGAACCGCTGCATGTTTCAGTTGTACAGACACCACACTGTTTCTCCTCTCTGTATTTACAAAGCCAGCTGGTTTCTGGCTGACTGGCTGGATCAGTGGCTGGTGTAGGACAGCAGCAGATGTGTGTTATCCGTATGATCCATCCACATCCTCATTATATAAGAGGATATCTCTCTGCAGGTAGCAGGCCATCTGTATGAAAAGAACACATGTTGCCGTTCAGGCCGGAGTGTGGATTAGCTGACCAAGGGTGTGCTGTATGTGGTGTAGTTTAGGGGTTAAGACTATCATGAACTGCAATGTCCCTGCTTCAAGCCTGACTAGGGACCTGTGTTTCATCTTTCTCTTTCTAAATATTCTATGATCTCAGTACTGTGCGTACTGCATAAACATGCCCCCAAAATACCTTAAAGAATACATTTACAGTCACTCTCATCATTCAGCTAATAAAGCATTCAACTAATACAGGATTCAAAACTGAGGTGGCATTTCTAGTCTTGTTACTAATAATCGCAAAATAGTACATATTACGATCTGCTTTTTCGATCTCAATATATCACATGGTTTGTCAATTGATATACAGCAGTAAGAGGAGACAGTAGGTGCAGTGTACAAAGTTGAATCCAAGTCACCAGACTTTTGATTTAAGACTTTACATCTGAAGTTCAAAGAAAAGATTGTTTTTATTGTTTGATGTGTACTCTACAGGCCGGGTTTGGCCGAGACATCTGGAAGACCTTTTGATATAACATCATATGTTAAATTCCTAGTCAACCCGATTGTACTGTGCTCCACCTGTGCTGTACTGTGCTTACGCTCGATGCTCCATCTTGTGGTTATTTTCTGAAATGGCATTTCACATGTCCAAACGGTTATTGTCAACATCATTTGTGTTTTCGATCTAAAATCAGTTCACTCATTGTAATTGGAAAATAATACGAGAAAGGACCAAGAGAAAGACAATTTAAATTAGGGACTGTGTGAAAATTGTTGAGGTAAGGAGGGGGCCGAATCTTAGCTTTTAAAAGAAAGCAGGGTCCTCCTCAGCATTAATATTGTCTTTGAAACTTCCCCTTGAGTTTACACTTAGAACAGTTTCAACTGCAATACCCTGCCCCCAATCCCCAAATATGTTTATGGTGACTGAAATCCAGCCACTCCCTTTTTTAAATAAAGTACTAAATAAAAAAGGACAGCCACAAAATCAGTTACCAAAATAAATAATAATTAGATCTGAAGATACCGTAGCCTTATATTTAGGTTGTCACATGTTTGACTGTCCATCAAACCAATATCAGAATCAACCCTTATGTTGTTTGAGTGAGAATGAGTTGTTGAAGGCCTGAAAGAAAATGTTATCTAAATGTATAGCTGCTGTTGCTAAAATATTTTGAGCCTAGTGATGGCCTTGATTGATTGCTAGAGGTTTCTCAAATTGAAACCATAGATGCAAGCATAGGCTGAGTAAACGCTAACAGCAACGCAGAGCTTATACACAATAAAAATACATTGTAAGACAAACAAGAAGAGCCCCATTTATTAATTTGCAGTCTACATGATTCCAAAAGCACTTACAACGGAGATGAAGGAAGTCTGTGTTTCTGCGATTACAACATCAAAAGTGTCATAGCACATAGTGTCACCTAACATTGGCATCATTTTTAAGAATTAAAAAAAAATTCTTTTCAGCAGCTTCTGTTGAAAAGGAAATGAGGCCAATGCCAGAGGCCGCTGAGGCTTAACATCATGAATGAACAGTAGGTAGATAATGTTTTCACGCAGGGGACGAGGAGAGAAAGAGTGCCGTGTTCAAACAGCACGTCATAGGACTATTTGCCACCTCTCATGAAAAATTGAAATTAGGAACACTGGAGCTAAACTTTCAACTTGACTCAAACTGCAAGTGTTTTCTTTTTCCTTGGATGTTCCACTCAAACTTCAGACAACTAATTAGCATAAATGAATCTTTCCTAGAAATCAGCTGATGGACCACTTACATCCATTCTTCTATCAGCAGTGAGTTTTCACTGTAGTTATTGATTAATATTTTAGAGATTAAGCAATGTTGATAATTCTGTTCAATAGACAAAAGATTACAATAATATAGTTGTACAGCATGATGCAGCCAGCAGTTATACCTCCACCATATATGTAATGTAATGATTGATCTTCAGAGCAAGACACTTTCATAGTGCCAAGCTTTCAATTTCCAAACAAGCATATCTCCTGATGACGTTACTGTGGCCAGTTGCCTCACCATATTAACACATGCATGACTTTTTTCCCTAGGAAACCGTCCCAGTAAACATTTGTCACGCTCAATGAACACTTGGCTCATGGAAATTCTCTATGTATACTGTATTTGTCACTATTAAATAAACATTTAATGCGTGAATGAAATGAACTTTTCTGTCATATGCTAAGTGTGGTGTTGCTTTTTAATTTGATGTTAGCATCATTTACTGCAACTATTCAACTACAAATCAAGTACAATGTTGACTGTAAAATTACTACTAAGCCGTAGTGGAGGTCTGTACTCTACTGATTACAGTGATTCCTACAATTTAAAAAGTACAAAAGAATTACATGTAGCTATATTAACCAGCTTAGATAAAAGAAACAAAAGTTTCAAGAATTTTCATTGCTATCTTCAATGGAAATATGCAGTCAAAAAGATGAGATTAGATTCAACTTTATTGTCACTGTGCAGAGTACAAGTACAAAGACAAAGTATAGACAGGACAGGAAATAAAGTGCAGGGTAGACAGTAGTATACAGTTGGTTTACAGATGGTGGTTTAGAGTAATATCAATTGAACATAAATATGTGTAGTATATTAGCAGTTACCTTATAAGAGCAGAATAAATATGGCTATGTAATATGAACAATGTATGAACAACACGTACAGATACTGTATGTGCAATTTAGCAGTAAGGTTATAATAGTAGTAAGAATAATATAGATATATGCAGTGTATGAACAGAATATATTATAAGAAAAACAGAAAAAGGCTTAACTTTACAAAATACAAGCTATAAATATAGTGTTTAAATTTCTGCTTGGTGAGCAGTCAGTGGTTCTCTTTACATATAGCCTTCTGTAATTTCCCACACCCAACATCTTCTCAATGGGCAGAAGAGGGTGTAGCGTGCCTTTGTCCTTGTGGAGCCTCATTTGGTGCCATAATCAGCCACTGCAACAGCAGGATGATGGGCATAACCCTAAAATGAGATGAGCCCAGTGGAGTTTAATCCAATTAAATCAGAAGATATCCAGATACAGTATACAAGAACTAATCTAAAAAAAATACTGAAATAAGTAAAGAGTAATTCAGAGAGCATCAAACACAATTTGAGTTATTATTCAATGACGGAACCAGTCTTACCGGTCAAATGTGTTTTTCTTTAGGGTACAGACACATATGTTGAAAAAGAAGAATGCAAAATGTCTCTGGCCATGCCAAACCCAGAACACCAACTCAGACGCCTGTCTGAACAACAACTCCAGTCTGGGGGAGAGAGAAAAGACTCACTGAAACACTGTACACCAAGTGAAATTACAATGCATTTCTAATTGCTCAATCGATGTTAGTGTCTCTGTGTAAGGGCATAACCGTTATACACAACATAACCATGATCTAGAGTCTAGGTCAATGCCTATGAATTGGTCTGGGTTAGTAAGTGTAAATGCATGGATTCTGATAGATCCATCTTAGTCCAAAAGTTCAACTCATTTGGAAATGTGCTTTTTCGCTTTCTTGCTGAGAAATAGATGTGAGGATCGATACCACTCTTAAATATGGGAATGGTAATCTTCTCTTGAGCAAATTTCCCAAAATGACAGCTGGTTTCTTTAAATCTGAGAAAACATGCATGTTGCGTTTTTGTGTTACAAACAGAAGTAGGCATGAGTGTTTCTGAACATGCAACCCTTAAGGCCGTTTTATGCTTCTGTGGAGGCTCCACGCAGAGCTTTCGCCATAGCCTACATAAGTGGCCTGGTGTTTATACTTGTGCGCTGGTGTGTGCGTCGAGCCGGCATGTGTGTGTGTGTGGGGGGAGTGTGTGGTGGAGGGAGAAGTGAGAGAGTGACGGCAATTATCTTCGGAGCGATTAATGATTCTAGAGTCATAGTGAGAGAAACAAAGTGTCTCCCCTGTGCTTTCTGACCAAGGTGAGACATCTTTAGCAGGAAAAGGTAACCCTCTCCTTGATTTCATGTTGTTTATGGAGAAGGAGAACCAGGAAATGAGTCGGGGGAAATGCAACGCTACCAAGCCACAGCCGAGCGGCGTGCTTCGCTGCGACGTGTAGTTACATTTTTCAAGAGGTGCACGTCATGCTACGGCGTAAGATCCAGAGGGGTCTGCAGCGGTACGCCATCGATTCGGCGCAGAAGCATAAAACAGCCTTTATTGTCCTCAATGGTTGGTACATTTGTGTCTATGTTATGTAATGTGTGTTCAGTCAATTCATTACCTGTGCCTACTCTGGAGTAGTGCATGAAACAACAGGATAAGAGTTACCAGCAGGTGGGATAAGATTATCGCAGGAAGTCCAGACAGATAGGTCACCATGTTGCTCAGCAGAACTGAAACAAAGAGGTTAACAAAGGCAACCTGAATGTTTTGCTTCAGCTTTGATTCTGAAATGAACAACACATGATGTAGTTAACGGATGGCATTAGTGGATTGCTAAATCTATATTGACATACATACCGCAGACAGATTCTAATTTTAAATAATATTTTCTATAGCCTATCTGAACAAGTCTGTCTGTCTGTAAGTAAGTAAGTAAGTAAGTAAGTAAGTAAAATGTATTTATAAAGCGCTTTTCACAGATAAAATCACAAAGTGCTGTACAACATAATAGGTAGAACAAACAGTATAAAATGCATATACATATATCAAAAGAAAGGGACGCTAGTGAGAACCCATCAACCAAAAGCTTTCCTAAATAAGCAAGTTTTCAGATCCTTTTTAAAAGAGACAACAGAGTCAGCCAGACGCACGGACAGGGGCAGGGCGGTCCACAGTCTGGGAGCAACAGACTGAAAAGACCGGTCCCCTTGGGTCTTATAACGAGTCTTGGGACTGCAAGCAAATTTTGGTCAGAGGACCTGTCTGTCTGTCTGTCTGTATATGTGTGTGTGTGTGTGTGTGTGTGTGTGTGTGTGTGTGTGTGTGTGTGTGTGTGTGTGTGTGTGTGTGTGTGTGTGTGTGTGTGTGTGTGTGTGTGTGTGTGTGTGTGTGTGTGTGTCTTACCTATATTTATCATGCATCTATGCTCAGTATTTTTGATTTCAGCTTGCTTGAAAATGTAGATGTTGTAACCTCTCTCCATTTGTTTGTGAGATATTTTCCAAAATGTTGTCCAACAAAGAAATGCATTCTGACCTGAAATACAATTTAACATACTGTATCCAAAGTAAAGTGGATATGGATGAGGTAGATGCTATTCTGATAAACATGTTACTTTTTGTAGTGGATATCTTATTGAGGAAGTAGACCTTTCAGTGACCACGATCACAAATACTGAAAGTGAAAGAGAGAAGGAAGAAGCCAAAGATAATTGCTGAATAAATTGAATGAAGAGAAATGCTAAGAGGCCGAGGGACATTACAGGCCAAAATGTCCCATGATCCGTCTTATTTTGGAGCTATAATTGTAAATTATGCTGTATCAGTGTAATGTCCTGGTGGTTCGTTTTTGAGTATTTGTTTTATAACATGTTTTCCTAGTATAAAAGAAATATTGTTGATTGGGATCCAGGAATATGATGTTAACTCAAAATAGCTTTAGACTTGTGTAATCTGCTCTGGTTGAGCATATGATTAAAGATTATGTGATTTCTGTGTGTTTGACAATAAGCTCCATGGTAATGATGATTACGTGATTATGATGACATTTTATGATAAAGTCAGGGCCTCATCTGTAAAGTCACTAGACACTAGACTGGCCTAAAGTGATTACCCGCATTGTCATAGCTATGAGTTTATTACACCAACAAGACCATTACACTGTATTTGTATTTATATGTATGATAACATTTCAGTATACTGTTTACTGTAATGTGAGCAATAGATTTGATTTTAAATCATGTCTTCTCATGTTTTATGTGCACTGATGTGTTTATAGAAAGGTGTGTGTGTGTGTGTGTGTGTGTGTGTGTGTGTGTGTGTGTGTGTGTGTGTGTGTGTGTGTGTGTGTGTGTGTGTGTGTGTGTGTGTGTGTGTGTGTGTGTGTGTGTGCCAGCCATACGATTTTTTATCATGTCAAAATGGAGAGGAGGTTCTTTACTTGGTCGATTTCCGGTCAATTCATGCTCAGTAGAACTTCCACTCTGCATGCGTCTATTGGTTATGAAAGATGTCAGTGTAATGGCCTCCTTTTCCATCTTCATCTCCTTCTCTTCCTCTATGTCGGTCTCCAGATTCATCCACATTTTAGTTTGGTGAAAGTTATGTGGCCCTTGAGATACTTTGTGTATCGTTAAATATGGGGCAAGATCTGCACACGAGGGAAAGATGTGAAAGAGAAATAAAGAAAATGGGTCAGATCAAGTCTGCACTTACATACCAAAAATGTACATACAGTATCTTTAATTCTGCAGGTTTTTACCCTGTAGATACGGTTTGCTCACCATTGCACAGAAGGAAATGAATAGCATCCTTGTAGCCGCTGTGGTAGGCTTGTTCCAGAGTCTAAAGAGAGAAAGCAAGTTAAATGTTACAAAATGATCCTTTAAAGTATTTTTCACAGTGTCATTGTAGGACAAGTGCTCTTGATTCACAATGATTCATCAACATGTATGTAGTAAAGGGTTATCCCATTTAGACTTGATAAAATATTTAGGTTGACATTAGATAGTGTATGGGTTAGTATATGTCATTATGTAGCACAACAACTATGAGATCATCTTCAAAAAGAAAAAAATCAGATTTCCTGAATAGTGTTCACTTGAGTCTAAATAGTTTTTTCTAAAAATGTTTCTAAAAATGTTAAGTAAGGGGTCTTACCTCTAAATTCATGGGGTAGAGAGCGTTAATGATCCTGAAGCTGTTAGCCATGTTGCCCTTCAAGGTGGTGCCGCTCACCACCATGTCCCACATGCAAGGCTCGTCGGCGGGACAGATGTCTGTCTCTCCAGAGAATGGAGACACCGTCAAGGTTTGCATGCAGGGTACAGGCAGTGGCTGCATGCTGCTGAAACCCCCGTCCACATAATACTGTGAGATAAGATCACTTATATTACGACACAGACCAAACAATGTGCTCCAGGTAAGTTTGTGAAAACGCTATCAAATACTCACTACTCCTTTGAAGGATGGAGGCAGCATACCACAGTACACAGGCACAAAACAGCTGCATAGCAAAGCCTAAGGATAGCATGGGAATAGAAAGTTGTTTGCTTCTAACCTGCTCAGGTTTCTTAAAAATCATTATGGTATGAATCTGCCGTTCCAACTCACCTGCACTATATCTTCTTTGGACTGGAACTCAGACGTGACAATGTGCTTTCCATCAGACAGGCGTGTCATGGACACAAAAAGACGTCCATTGGCCAGTTGGTGCGCATCAGAAGGAACATGTTTGTGTAAAATACACTCTAACCAGTGGAAAACATTGATTGACGGGTTAAACGGTCCAAGTGTAAAAGTCCTCATCTGTTTGGCAAAATAAAGCATCTCATCCCGTATAGTACCTGTAAATAAAATAGAAGAGTTGGAGTCAGAAACAGTGATTACATGCAACAGAAGTAGATTTAGAAAAAAAGATAAAGTCGCTTACTCAGGCTCATTTCACAGACTACAGCAGCTGCTACCAGAGACCCAGCAGATGCACCCAGGACACAAGGTGCTGTGCGCAGTATCCAGGGTGCATAATTTAATAAGCACTGGGAAACTCCTAACTGGTAGATGGCCATGAATCCAGATCCAGAAAAGGAGATGGACGGTGGAACTTCACGATAATGACAACTGGAAACTCCTGAAGACATTTTCTAAAGGCTTTCAATTATAAATTTAAATGTAAATCATAGATGGTGAAAAGCTTTAGTGCTGTGGCAAAAACTTCTTTCCTTGTTTTAAAAGTAGACTGAGTTAAAGGAGGCTGAGTTATCCAGTAGAAAATGGTTGACGGTTTCACAAGCAGTATTTTCAAACCAAATCTTAATTAGACATACTATATTGGTTATGCCCATGTGATATACAACTCAATGACTTTTTTGTCCATTTCAAGTCATAAAAGCTAACACAATTTTGGTTTGATTGTCTAAGACTGGCTTCCATGGCATAATACTATATAAACATCTTTGGCAATGCTGAATAAATGAAAAGTACTTTAAACAAATCCTTATTTTCAGTATTATAGCACAGAGAGATAGAAAACCATTTTTAATAGGATTTCACATGCAGTGACGGTTTTCAAAAGATTAACTAAGGCACTATAATAATAATAATAAGATATTAAGTTAGTTATTAGTTTCATTGAAAGTATGAGTAGGCCTATGTGACAAATACATCTTTGAAATTGTATTAGTTTTAACAGAGTTGTTGACATTTAGGTCAAACTTAGTATAATATAATATCTTTATCTAACTCATCTGTGTCATTTTTCTACTTCTTCTACATCTTTTTCTAAAACAAAGTGAATGTTTAGGGCATTTACTGTCTAACTGAGATGTTTTGTGACCGATTGGTGGGGATTGCTATGGACAAAATACACACAGTGATACACTGGTACGAGCAAATTACATTTAACCATGTGTCCAGCTAAATTATATAGCTTACGTTACTGTATTGTGTGAACAGTTAACTTCATTTAATATTGAATTTGGCGTTTTCTTTTGCAAGGTGCAAATGTTCCACCAAAACAAGTTCCTTCCTGAGACTATTTTGCAGAGCCACCAGCACTGCCTCCGGCACATATCGCCGTCCAAGACGATTGTGATTGGTTTAAAGAAATGCAAACGAAATGCGTCCTATCCCAGAATGTATCTGTGGTGTAGCCAGACCTTACTCCACAGGGCTGGGGAGATAGGTCTGGCAATGTTAGACTAGGCAAGGAGTACTGTGCATGTGTGTATGTTTGCCTAACATGTTGTCTATATGTTATGAGCTTGCTAATGCTGTAAGTATATCTAGCCAAAACCACAGGCCTATGTCTGTAAGGGGACTGTTAGTTTTGACCTGTCTGCATTTGTTTAGTCTTTGTTTTAAGTAGGCCTGAACTGAACTTAAGTCTCTAACTATCTCTCTCTTCTTCGACCAAAACCAGCTTTACAACTGGGGAGCCCTGCTGCACTGGAAACTTTGACTCACAAGAGATATATGGCTTTAGGAGGTTGACAAGGCACAGCTTTGTGGGTTTTCTACTGCCAGGAGTTTTAATCAAGTAATTCAGATCAGAGGCTCAGTGACTACATTTTGCCTGGAAAGGCAAATTGACAAGAAGCAGGAGAGCAGTGGTCGCCTGGACAAAACTGATGAACTCCGTTTTTGTTTTGCTAACCCATTCACATAATTGCTGAAGTTTTGGGGTGGCAAACATCTTCAACGTCTTGCAAAGCTGAAAGTTGTTCACAATTTTTATGACCAAACAGGCCTACTAGATTATTCAGGCTTAACTGCTGTGCTTTCCTGGGCAACTGCACAACTAATCTAACAGTAACCAGGGCATACAAAATATGCAATACAAAATGTTTATTTTACAAAGTAGAAACATTGACAGTTAACATAGGTCTAGGCCATACCAAATTTGCAACTTAACAAATACCTCATCTTGAGGTTGATTAAGGAAACTATTTGTAAAAACAAAACTGTACAAACTGGCATTTAACCAGCAACACAATATGTTTTTGTATGAACACAAAAAATCTCTCCACCCTGCCTCTTCCTATTTAACAACAATCTGCAATTTCACAGTTATTTCCAACACCTACCTGCAAGACCTTCAGTATAGTATATGAATATAAGTGCATCTTTTGTATTGTTGTTATGTTGAGCAAGCCTGAGAAATCTAAGTTATTGTGATCCTTTGCCCATTTCAAAATATTTTCCTCGCCCCTTAATATTAGTGTTTGTTCTGATCCCAGTGATAGATAATTTAATTCACAACAAAATGAAAAGCAATATCATTGTGAAAAAACTCAAAAAGTACAGTGCATTTTGTTAAGCCTGTACGTCCATGGGTTATTTTCTGAGCACATCTCTGTTCTTTTATGTAATAATTTGTGTTGTTGTTATGTATGTAACCCCAAATCAGAAAACATTGGGACAGTATGAAAAACACAAATAAAAAAGGAAACTTGTATTTCACTGCAGACAATGTGAACACACAATATTTCATGTTTTGTCTGGTCAACTTAATTTCATTTGTAAATATACATCCTTTCCTGTCATTCAGACCTGCAACACATTCCAAAAAAGGTTGGGACAGGAGCAATCTAGGGCTAGTAATCAGGTAAGTTGGTTAAATAATTATGTGATTTGAAACAGGTGATGTCAACAGGTAATTGTAATTGTAATTACGCAAGCCTAAGCTGAACAACCGTGATCTCCGAGCCCTCAGGCGGCACTGCATCAAGAATCGTCATTCAAGCAGTATTTTCAAACCAAATCTTAATTAGACATACTATATTGGTTATGCCCATGTGATATACAACTCAATGACTTTTTTGTCCATTTCAAGTCATAAAAGCTAACACAATTTTGGTTTGATTGTCTAAGACTGGCTTCCATGGCATAATACTATATAAACATCTTTGGCAATGCTGAATAAATGAAAAGTACTTTAAACAAATCCTTATTTTCAGTATTATAGCACAGAGAGATAGAAAACCATTTTTAATAGGATTTCACATGCAGTGACGGTTTTCAAAAGATTAACTAAGGCACTATAATAATAATAATAATAAGATATTAAGTTAGTTATTAGTTTCATTGAAAGTATGAGTAGGCCTATGTGACAAATACATCTTTGAAATTGTATTAGTTTTAACAGAGTTGTTGACATTTAGGTCAAACTTAGTATAATATAATATCTTTATCTAACTCATCTGTGTCATTTTTCTACTTCTTCTACATCTTTTTCTAAAACAAAGTGAATGTTTAGGGCATTTACTGTCTAACTGAGATGTTTTGTGACCGATTGGTGGGGATTGCTATGGACAAAATACACACAGTGATACACTGGTACGAGCAAATTACATTTAACCATGTGTCCAGCTAAATTATATAGCTTACGTTACTGTATTGTGTGAACAGTTAACTTCATTTAATATTGTATTTGGCGTTTTCTTTTGCAAGGTGCAAATGTTCCACCAAAACAAGTTCCTTCCTGAGACTATTTTGCAGAGCCACCAGCACTGCCTCCGGCACATATCGCCGTCCAAGACGATTGTGATTGGTTTAAAGAAATGCAAACGAAATGCGTCCTATCCCAGAATGTATCTGTGGTGTAGCCAGACCTTACTCCACAGGGCTGGGGAGATAGGTCTGGCAATGTTAGACTAGGCAAGGAGTACTGTGCATGTGTGTATGTTTGCCTAACATGTTGTCTATATGTTATGAGCTTGCTAATGCTGTAAGTATATCTAGCCAAAACCACAGGCCTATGTCTGTAAGGGGACTGTTAGTTTTGACCTGTCTGCATTTGTTTAGTCTTTGTTTTAAGTAGGCCTGAACTGAACTTAAGTCTCTAACTATCTCTCTCTTCTTCGACCAAAACCAGCTTTACAACTGGGGAGCCCTGCTGCACTGGAAACTTTGACTCACAAGAGATATATGGCTTTAGGAGGTTGACAAGGCACAGCTTTGTGGGTTTTCTACTGCCAGGAGTTTTAATCAAGTAATTCAGATCAGAGGCTCAGTGACTACATTTTGCCTGGAAAGGCAAATTGACAAGAAGCAGGAGAGCAGTGGTCGCCTGGACAAAACTGATGAACTCCGTTTTTGTTTTGCTAACCCATTCACATAATTGCTGAAGTTTTGGGGTGGCAAACATCTTCAACGTCTTGCAAAGCTGAAAGTTGTTCACAATTTTTATGACCAAACAGGCCTACTAGATTATTCAGGCTTAACTGCTGTGCTTTCCTGGGCAACTGCACAACTAATCTAACAGTAACCAGGGCATACAAAATATGCAATACAAAATGTTTATTTTACAAAGTAGAAACATTGACAGTTAACATAGGTCTAGGCCATACCAAATTTGCAACTTAACAAATACCTCATCTTGAGGTTGATTAAGGAAACTATTTGTAAAAACAAAACTGTACAAACTGGCATTTAACCAGCAACACAATATGTTTTTGTATGAACACAAAAAATCTCTCCACCCTGCCTCTTCCTATTTAACAACAATCTGCAATTTCACAGTTATTTCCAACACCTACCTGCAAGACCTTCAGTATAGTATATGAATATAAGTGCATCTTTTGTATTGTTGTTATGTTGAGCAAGCCTGAGAAATCTAAGTTATTGTGATCCTTTGCCCATTTCAAAATATTTCCCTCGCCCCTTAATATTAGTGTTTGTTCTGATCCCAGTGATAGATAATTTAATTCACAACAAAATGAAAAGCAATATCATTGTGAAAAAACTCAAAAAGTACAGTGCATTTTGTTAAGCCTGTACGTCCATGGGTTATTTTCTGAGCACATCTCTGTTCTTTTATGTAATAATTTGTGTTGTTGTTATGTATGTAACCCCAAATCAGAAAACATTGGGACAGTATGAAAAACACAAATAAAAAAGGAAACTTGTATTTCACTGCAGACAATGTGAACACACAATATTTCATGTTTTGTCTGGTCAACTTAATTTCATTTGTAAATATACATCCTTTCCTGTCATTCAGACCTGCAACACATTCCAAAAAAGGTTGGGACAGGAGCAATCTAGGGCTAGTAATCAGGTAAGTTGGTTAAATAATTATGTGATTTGAAACAGGTGATGTCAACAGGTAATTGTAATTGTAATTACGCAAGCCTAAGCTGAACAACCGTGATCTCCGAGCCCTCAGGCGGCACTGCATCAAGAATCGTCATTCATCTATAAGTGATATCACCACATGGGCTCAGGACTACTTTGGCAAACCTTTGTCAAGTACTGCAATACGTAGTTACAGCCACAAATGCCAGTTAAAACTGTACTGTGCCTAAAGGAAGCCCTATTTTAAAAGTGTCCAGAAGCGCCGTCGACTTCTCTGGGCTTGGAGGCATCTGGGATGGACCATCACACAGTGGAAACGTGTACTGTGGTCAGATGAATCAGTATTTCAGGTATTCTTTGGGAGAAATGGACGCTGTGTGCTCCAGACCAAAGAAGAAAAGGATCAGCCAGACTGTTACCAGCAACAAGTCCAAAAGCCAGGGTCTGCCATGGTATGGGGTTGTGTCAGTGCCCTTGGCAAAGGTAACTTGCACTTCTGTGATGGCACCATTAATGCTGAAAAGTACATAGAGATTTTGGAGCACAATATGCTGCCTTCAAGAAGACCTCTTTTCCAGGGACGTCCATGCATATCTCAACAAGATAATGCAAAACCACATTCTGCACACATTACAAAGTCCTAGCCGCGGAGGAAGAGGATACGGGTACTTGACTGGCCTGCCTGCAGTCCCGACCTGTCTCCAATAGAAAATGTGTGGCACATTTTGAAGCTCAAAATGCGACAACAAAGACCCCGTACTGTTGCCCACCTTAAGACTTGTTGAATGGAACAAAATTACACCTGAAACACTTCATCACTTGGTGTCTTCAGTCCCTAAATGTCTTTTAAGTGTTGTGAAAGGAATGGCAACATTACAACAACAAACAAACAAAAACAATACAAATCATGAGGAACACATTAAATTATGTGCTGTGTTATTGTCTGCAATGCAATACAAGTCAAAGTACATTTAGAAATCACTACTTTCTTTTTTTATTTGTGTTTTCCATATTGTCCCAACTTTTTCTGATTTGGGGTTATATTTAGGTATGTATTTAATACATAGTTTTCTGTTCTATTGAGGATGCTGTGGAGAAGTTACCTTGCCCGCTAGCTGGATTCAATGCAATATCACGTGGGAATCGCTGAATCACATTTTAGACGAAAATTCATCTTGTCAGGCTTCAAGTAATGCATTTGCAGCTACGGACGTGGTTTAGGTGTGTGTGACGACCACGACAATTCAATTGTGGACGTGATAGACCTCCTCACCTACCAGGTATTTTTTGAAAGGGCCTGCCCTTTTCCAAACCATTTCCAATGATGGCTTCTCAGGTGGTTCTGTGTAACAAACCATGTGGTGCGTCAGGTTAGTGGAGAAGCACGATCAGGGGAAACCTCAAAATGGTCCTCACTGAACTCATGTGTAGGACTGCTGTCTGGAAAGTCCCCGTCCTGAGGTGGAGTGTGTTCCAGGGACACGGCAGGGTCAGCCTGCACTGTCTTGGTGTCCTGTGGGAGTTTCAGAAACCTGAGGGGAGGCAGAGAAGATACAATAACAATAAATGTGTGTGTCTTTGTGGGAAAAGACAGGAGGAGAATGAGACTAAGAGAAAGGGACAAACACCTGAAGAGAAGTTTTTGTCCTCGCTCCTTTTTGATGATGTTGAGCTTGTAGTAGTGCCGCAAAGCCCGGGACATTTTCTCATAGGTCATATTGTCTCGGTTCTGTAAAAAAAGAGATCACACATCATCAAGGGCCTGTGGTAAAACATCTACTCTGCTCCCTGTTTTTGCTGTTGTATTTCCCCTGTAAGAAGAACCACACAGACCTGGGTGCTCACTTCTCACCTTGTGGTTTCCCCAGAGACGCGCCAGTCCGTTAGGGTCCACCACCCTGAACACCAGGTTGTCCTGGTCTTCCCATCGGATGTATTCTTGGTAACGGTCATCACACAGTAGCTGATACACATAGTCCCACAGCAGTCTGCATTCTGGCCATGATTAAAATAAGACAGGCCAAAACGTATACTACTATCATCAATGATGGTATTTTAAGCTCTATTAAGTAGCCATAATACAAAGGATTCATTTTCAAATACAACTCCAAAGCCTTGTTCCTATCTTAGCATGTATGCATCTGTAAGCTTGCCACTCTTAAAGCTCCTTTAAGTGATATTTTTGATATTACAAGAGAATAAAATGCCTCTGGATTTATCCTACATGTCTGAAGCGATTTGCAGCTCAGACTCATTTTCAGTTCATTGTTTCGGGTTTTCTGGTCTGTGTTGCTCTTTGCTCTGTTTCACAGACAAACCCAGATTGACATAGAGGACAGCTGGGGTAAAAAATGTGGCTGAAGAAAAATGTTAAAGCAAAGTATTGGACTTAACCTTTCACAAAAGAGCACCTGATTTTTGCTTATATTGCTCTGAGAATAGTATCTTAGAGTTCTTCTGCCCCCTAGCGGTCACAATTTGCTAAATGCAGGTTTTTTTTAAAGGATTTCCATGTTTTACATATCTGTGTGCCTTCTCTAGAACAAACTACATATGTGTATGTATATTTTCCAAGTAAACCTGAAAACAAATGAACATACCTGGGATGCGGCCGTTGGCTTTGTGCATTGGGCTCCTTGGCTTCTCTCGACTGGACAGGTTGAGCGGTTGGAGGACACTCTCTGTTTGGGGAGGACACTGAACTGGGTTGTGGGGAAATGCAGGGACAGCTGCTGATCCATCTAAGAGAGAGAGGAGGATACAGAGAGCAAGAAAGAGAAAGGGACACAAAACCAGACATCACAGCCAAGTCATTACAGTGGCAGGGCACTGTATTTCTGATATTGCCATTTGTTATACCCACTAGTATGTGTCAGTGGAGCAGGGTAAGTGTAAAAGATCAAGGGACGATCTCTGAGAGGTGACATGGGCTGCGGCTGGCTGGTCACAGTGGTTACAACAGCTGCCAACGCTGCAGTGGTGAAAGGAGGGGAAACTGTGAGAGAGAAATATGAGGAACTGTGACAACAAACTAAACTGAAAGCAAAAGTGATTTTACAGTACAACAGCTTACATTAAAATGAATTAATGAATTTCACATTTATGGGCTTAGCAAAGACGAATGCAATGTACGACACACTTCACTACATGCAGTAAAACCAAGTCATTGTTTTGGACTCGGGAGTTGTAAGATCATTGGTTTCCAGGTAACCACAGCACACCCACTGGCACACATCCTACTTCTTATGGAAAGCACCTTTTTTATGGTCAAGACAAACGAAGAGTGTGTGAATTTGTATTCCTCTGCTGACGGGTCAAATGTCTCCAGAACTGTACTAATGCACAGTTTGAGATGCTAGTACTTTAGATTTCTATTTATTGCAAATTTATACGAAAATATTGTGCTTTTTGGTCCTCCACATTTATCTGATGGGTGCAGCTGCAAATAAACGTTTAACATTCAAAACATACATTATGCATAGTTTACTAAACTACCTTCAAACTTCTTCTTACTGTAACATCTGGACCATTAACAACATAAAATAAACTGCTTACAACAATTTAACATACTGAACCTGACCATTATTCATTTTACTGTTTTATTTACATTTTTGAACGCAGAGCTATTACACATCATTTGACATTGTGGTTACTTCTTTACCCTCACCAATGCATGCCTTCCCTCAACCCTTATGCTACTCATTTAAAATGTAGCTTTCACTATATGTTTTCTATGCATGTGACTATACTGAGAATAGTGAAAGTTTAAATGAATTTGACTAACATAAAGGTTAAAGGTAGGCATGCATTGGTCAGGGTTGAACTTCAGAGATTGGGAATAAGAAACCGACGGATGTCCCTACAAATACAGTAAAACAAACATAGAGAGAGCTTGAATTCCAGCATGATGTGTTTGCACATGCTAATCAGGAAGTAATCACGCCTACAATCTAACCAGGATAAACAAGTTTGATTTGAAACACCACACTCACACAATCAACTGTGTGTAAGTAGCAGTATCTATGTGTTATTTGCACTACCATACACTCTGCATGCTATATTATTATTATTATTATTATTATTATTATTATTATTATTATTATTATTATTATTATATTTGTTTAGCTTGATGTGTTTGTTTATCTGTATGTCTGTATCTGTAGTGTCCTGTTAATTTGTTATGTTATGTGTTTGAGTATAATGAGAGCTACTGAGAACTGATTCTGTATAGGTTTAAAAATGTAATCCAAGATGTTGCTTACCTTGGGTGTCATTGACTGTGGGGGTCTGGGGCTGTTGGACACTCTGAGGGGGTATCTGGCAGCTGTCTGGGCTCTGGATAGGTCCAGTTGCCAGTGAGGGAGACAAATTTTGGGGGTCACAAACAACAGTCCTCCTTTGCTGTTTTACACACTGTAGGATCTCATACAGAACATCACCTGTAGAAAAGAAGATGGTGCATATGAAAACGCAGACGTAAAACCAGTCAGCATACTCTTTTTCTGCATGCACACTCATTTCTACCTGAGCTGGGACAGCGGCGTCTGAAGTCCTCCTTGGTGAGCAGGCACAGGGCTCGACCGTTCATCTCAAAGTGTCCTTTTTCAGGCCGGCGCAGTGAGTACTCTCTCTGGGCCCAGTGGAGCCAGTGGGCAACATCCTCCTTGTCCCACAGAGATGGGTTTATTCCTAGAAAGCAGATACACATCATTCAAAAACACACCGTTATAGGGGGCATTTGTGCTTTAGTAGAGTGTTATCTTCCAGGTAATAGAGTTTGACTCACGCAGCCGTCCAGGTAGATGCCACAGGTCTTCTTGTGTGGGGGGACTAACCAAGGGAAGCTGGTTAGGCAGGGAGCGATGCACACTGAGAGGACTGTTGACCTGCATTCCATGCATTATGGATGGAGGATTGGTTTCTCTGTTTTCTTGCTGCAAAACATCCACACACATGCCCATAAGTACAAATACTGTACACATCAATTAGTGGCAGTAGAAACAATAATGCAACGTATTTTTAAAACCGTTTTCCACAAAATGATTTGCAATAAGGAAATGTGTTTACATGTGTGTACGTGACTCAAATTGAAAGTTCTCAATCTCCCAAAGGTAATATAGTTGTAGGCTCCCTGTTTGTTTTTTCAAGACAACACATTGTCAAACGGGTTTCTCCTGTGGCCTTCACTTACCTTGTCCAAAGGTGATGAGGAAACGTTTTCCATGGAAATGTTCTTTATCTGTTCGACTGTCCGAAAAAAAAAAAACGATTATTTCCTTATAGGCAGATATAAAACTCTTCCAATGAATAAAATACACTGCAGGTCAAACCTCCCCAAACTCCATACTGAATAAAGAAAGGATAACTTTCTAAGAAATAAAACTCTACTATTTTCACATTCGACCCTTCCGGGAAATGAAAACGAAAGAAATCTAATCCTTGCAGGGGGTGTGTGCAAGACTGGCTGATTGGAGGAAGCAACGGCGGAGGACATATCCATCAACATTTGACTGCACTTGGTAAGAGCGCAATAAAGCAGCATATTTTGGGTGCTTAGTATAAATTAAATCTTATATAAATGTGAGTAGGCCTATCGCGCATTAAATATTTAAATGACAAACTCTGGGAAAATAAATAAAAATCAAGCGAGTCATAAAAAAACGATGGGAGTGTGGACTAAAGACAGACTACAGGACAGAGCAGCGCAATTTCGAGCAGCGCGTGCGCCTCTAAAGCAGAAATAGTCGTGCTCCTCCTTTCCTGATGAGGGCAGTAAGACGCCTAGGAGCGTGTAAACTGCCATAATGTACAAGAAGAAACATATAGACCTCGAAACAGATTTACAGGAGGAACAAGGTTATGGCTATAAGCAGAGCCCGTCTATCCCTTATTAGACATAGCCTACTCTGATATAAGGATACAGAAAGAGCTCAACGACAGTTAAGTTTGGTACCGACTAACGTTAGTTAAGTTTAGGAAAATATCGTGGTTAGTGTTAAACACTCCCGAGGAACGAAATGCTGTTTTGGACTAATATGACGTGTAGCTAGCTAGTTATGTGTAGCCTGTATAGATGTGTCATATTACAGTGCTAATGTTAACTAGCATACATATTATAGCCTACTCTTGGCTTGGGTAGTTTAACGTGGATTTATGACTGGTGTATTCATTTGTATGTTGCATTTTACTAGATGTGCTCATTGTAACTAATTTATATACTGATAGTTTAATCTAACGTTACAGCATTCAGTCATGTTCTAGATCATATGTGTGTAGTGTCGCTGGCCTACTGTAAAGGACTCGCATGTTTTCACAGGAATTGTTATAACATTTTTCATGAATATTGTCAATTGCAAATTGCAAGTATTATATTAGGCTTAATATAATAAGTGGGAGACATTTTCAGCCCATAAAAGAACACTTAAGATCACCAAACCACTATTTCACCTTTCTACATTAGCACAACTGACATGTAAGTTTTATTCAGGCTACTGTACTGTATACTACTTTTAACATCAGACACTTGTACACATACATAATTTTGTCAAAATGTGGTTCTGTTGTTAGTTACATGTTAAAAATCACTCAGACGGCTTGACCCAATGTGTTCTCTCACTAACTGGCTGTTAACTCTTTACAAAAAATAAAACATTCAAAATAAAACACCTATGGTGATTTTGGCTGTCTTGACTTCTCACAGCGAGACACACGATCAGGCACACGGAGAGACCGACGGACGGACAGAGTGCCACATATAGGCTACAAATACCACAGTTTTCCCCACCCAGCCTGTCTCTTTCTATCGGAGAGAGAGAGAGAGCCGAGAGGAGAAAGAGCCATAGACCTATATAGAAAATGGACCGAGTGACTCCGTTGCTCTGGACGGAGACGAGTGTAGTCCATAGATGTATTAAGGGTGTAGTCTATTAGAAGCACTTTTCCCGTGATGGTTGAGCGTTACTGCGCAGCTGCAAACTGACCTTGCCGCAGTAGATGTGACGTGAGCAACGTGTCTGCAAGATGTAAGTCTTCTGGTAGCTGTGCCAAGAGGAATCTCAATCATTCCCAATTTTGCAGAGACGGAGAGCGTAGGTATGTTAGGAGATAACATAGGCATAGGCTAATTATTGCTAACTAAAATCCTAGTTAACGTTAGTAATTAAACTAAACAGCTAATGTACGTTGAAACTGCCTGCGAGCTTCTCCTGTACTATACGGTAATTCCTCTACTATGCGACAGTAAGTCGCGTGGTTATGACACAATCGTTAGCCTATTTTTATAAAAACGTCTGCTACGGAGCCATAACGTGAGGTACAAGGTAATGGAGCCTTTAATACATTGTCGTGTTTCTTTAGAAATAAACGATGGACAAATGAAGTCTTTAAACGCTTCAGATGTAATGTTATTGGCTGTCAAAGTGACGGCAAAGTGAATGGCAGTCAATGGAATGCTAACGGGGGGGTGATGGTTTGGGTAGCATAAAATTGCGCCATCGCGGCTTCGCTCTGAGGAGAGAAGCCTGCCCCCCTGGAAAGATCGCTGTGTGACCGGCGCGTAGAAATACGCGTCAAGTGTGAATGGCCGCCCGCTACGCGATACTAAACGCGCCCGGTGTGTTCCAGCTGTGAAGGGCAAAAAAATAAAAAGGGCACCATCTACATTCAGTGGAGCACCAGCCCAAAGAAAGTTTTGTAGCATACAACTCCTGGTAAGGTGTTTATCCAGGCAAGTATTACTTAAGAGAGACATACTCAATAGTTCAGCCACAGTGGAAGCAGTTTATATCAAAGCATTATTTTTTAATTTTAGTTATGTATTGGTCACACTTTACACTAACATTAACTTACATGGGTTCAACCATGCTAGTTTCAAAGATGTCTATTGCATTTTGTGTTTGTAAATTCCTCAAATAGTTTCTAGCCACCTGTATACAAGTGTATGTTCTGTCATATTTCTCCAGTGAAGTGGGCTGAAATAATAGTGAAAGAGTTTGGCCATCCGACACGATCAGTGGCAGGGTGGCTGATCAGTAAGTTGCTCACAGTGTGCAACCGCGTTCTTGAGGAGAATACGGTTCAGCTGTGTGGGATCCGACCTGAGGACACAGTGCTGGAGCTGGGTCACGGCCCGGGTCATGGTCTGCAGTCAGCGGCCAAACTGCTCACAGAGCCCACGGGCCGCCTTATAGGTGTGGATTACTCGGCATACATGCATCAGGTGAAGTATAAATACTGACAGAGTAGAATAAAGTATTTAAAGTTGTCATATTATGCTTTTTGGCGTTTTCCCTTTCCTTTATTGTGTTATATATTTTTGTGTGTATGTAATAGGCTTCCAAAGTGAAAAAGCCCAAAGTCCACCCAAAAGGGACTCACCATCTCCAACAGAAAGCACTGTTCACAAACTGCTCCAAACAGCTCTATTGTAGTCAAGCCTTTACTTCCGTGACAAATGTGCATCACTTTGTAACACACGTTATAATCAGTCCCTCCAGAAAAACGTGATTATGCGATCGCAGAATTCAATGCATAATCAGCCAAAGTCCGCATATTAATGCGGAGGCCGCATTTTTTCAAATACGGCGCACTTTCGCCGCATAAATTGCCGATTTCTGCGCAAAATATGCGGGGCTTGCATGATTTCATAATCCCCGCATTTTCGTTGCAAAAAAGTCACATATATCTCAGCAGAAAGTTGAAAAATGTTGCGTTTACTTCACACAAGAGCAGCCATTTTCCCCTGTTGCCATGGGAACGTTATGAAGTGACGTAATTTCACCTACTGAGAACACTGTGTTGGGGGAATCACTTCTTTTCTCTTTTTCATCAAACCGCAGTTTTTGCAAGTTCCCGCAATTTTTGCAAGTTCCCGCATTTTCATCACATAAAATGGCATAAATATCCCGCATATTCCATCGCATTTTTTAAGAAAACGTGCCGCATAATCAAGGATTTTTGCCCGCAACAATCACAAAAAAACTCCGCGTTTTTCTGGAGGGACTGTATAATGCTCACCTAGCTGCTAGCGTGGCACGCCTTCATACTCTAACACTGACTAGCTAGCAGTCCTTACCTAGCTACTGCGCATGTGCGACTCCCGACATAGATGGAACAGAAGTGAGATGCCTCACTCTGTAGCTAAAACAAAGAGCTCAACACACAGGGTGAAAAGAGGAGCTGCAGCAATGTGCAGTACAACAAAAATATAGTGTTTTTTGAAAATTAAACCATGTAAACCTATTCTAAATACAATTATGAACCTGAAAATGAGCATAATATGAGCACTTTAAATTAAGTTTGTTTATCACATGCATGTCTTGATGTCTTAAACTAATACTAACTAAAGCCTTCCTTAACCAGCCACATATGAACCGAAGCCTCTGTAAGGAACACTAATAAGAAAAGATAGGAGAAACTACTGGCAAACAGGCAAACAAAAGCTGAGAAGACTTTAGCATCTGGGACAACATTGTGCTTGAAGCAGGGACATTACTCACTTTTGGAATAGTAAAAATATTAATTTAAAAGTAATATTTCTCTTTTTTCTCTTAAAGATGGCAAGTGATCGAATGAAGGATTTTGTGGCCAGTGGGAAAGTGACCCTATACCACTGTGATGTAGAAGCAATGCCTCTGGCAGACAGCGTTGTGGATAAAGTCTTTCATTGTAACTGCTACTACTTCTGGTCAGACCTTGAGAAGGGAGCCACAGAGATACACCGAGTAATGAAACCAGGTAGGACATGATGTTGTAACAGTAAGACTTTATTTTCCAGGCACATTTGTTATCCAGAATAAAACCTGTCTCAAATGGTTTTGTGACTTACTACCTTGCTCCTAGGTGTGACTCTGAGCAATCATTGTCTTTTAGTAATGCTTCTCTGCACAAATGTCATTAATTCTTTTCACTTTTGAACCCACCCAGGAGGCTTGATGGTGACCACGCTGAGGCTGTCAAACTGGCCCCAGGAGCCCTACATGACAGCTCTGAGAGACTCTGGCTTTACTGATGTCAGAATGGAAGACAAACAGCACAAAAACATTACTTTTCAGGCTATATATGCCACTGCCTCAAAATGAGATTGAAATCAAACCGCAAGTAAGAGATTGTGCGCATTCTAGCCCATATTTATTGTCCGGTTTTACATGTGATTTTTAATTGTTCTTAATGGTACTTTTGAAAATTGGTTGTCTTCTCTATGGCAGATTTGAAATGCCTGAATGAAAACAAATCAAACACAGATATACAATTAAATATAATACAGATTATTTATATTTGTTTAATAACTGAATAGATGGAGAGGAATGAACACCAGCCCCTCTAGTCTGTTCTTAGACAAGCTCAGAGGATAGTGACTGACCCATCACATATCCTCCACACAGAATATGAGGTCTTGCCCTCTGGCAGACAATACAGAGTCCCTCGCTGTAAAAACTGCAACCATTTTAAAAAACGAATGTGTTTCTACCTCTGTTAAACATTTATTTATTTTATTTATTTTATTTTATTTTTTAACCTTTATTTATCCAGGTAAGTCGATAGAAAACAAATTATCATTTCCATCGACAACCTGTCACATTCACACAGTTCCACATTCATACCTGGAAGCTGCCCAGTACAACCACAGTCTGCTCTGCTGGCCACTGAGCAGCTCTACTGGAGCGGTTGGGGTTAAGGGCCTTGCTCAAGGATACCTCAGTGGTGGTAATGATTTAAACAATACTACTTGATGCCGTAGAGATTTTGCAATAGTTTCATGGTGTTTCACTGAAGGAAATACTGTATGTGTACTGTATTTAACATGTTTTTACCTTCAGGATGTGTGCAATAGTTTTGTACTACTAATGTGCACTTTGTTGCTGTGACTCCTACAATTGGTGCTGGATTGTTTTTTTAATTATTTTATTTATAACTGTCAGCGCATTATTCATGTGTACAGCTGGGGGTCCAAAAAATTTTTCCCTAAGGACGATAAAGTAATCTTGACCTGACTGTAAATGCTTAGGTGTTTCCCACCTGGATGTCATCAGACAGTTCACCTTTGGCTGAATAAACCCTTTGTCTTGAAAACAAAGGCATGCAAAACACTGAATGAAAGAAACCACCCTGATCAGAGGGGGAGGATAAAGCCAAGGTATAAAGAGAGAGAGCACCAACCTTTGCATTGTGTACCATGCTCTGAGCATTAAAAGTGTGACAATACTGTAAGAGATGTTTGTCTCGTTCCTCATTGTCAGAGTGGGATTACAAAATTGCCACGGCCAATTTGACGTATTTCTGTGAGATCAGGTTGCATTAGTTTGCATGAGGAGGTTCAAGCATGGGTTCAAGGGAAGTTTTTCTTTTTTAACAATTTTCTGTTAGCCAGCAGCTAGAGGGAAAGTGCTATTTACTGTACATTTAATTACATTTGTAGCATTGTGCTGCAGCAGGCTGTACAAACAGGCACTAGAGGGTGCTTCTCAGCAATTTAAGAGTTGATGGCTAAGCTAATTAGTGTTAGCTAGCGTTATCCCAGCAGCAGTGGCAGCAAAAACTGTCCTGTCCTGTTAGTAGTGTCCTGAGGAGTGTCCCGGGACAGTCAGACACTGTCTTGTGACTCCCATCTCACTGTAGCTGCTGGCTCATCGGGATATCTGCCTCCACAGGACTAAGTCCAAACATCAACTGTCACTGAAGTCAAAACTAAGATAAGATAGAACTTAAGTATTTTGATTGGTAAGCAGATGACAATGAGAAAGTTAAAAGCTGTAGAAGGCCCAGGAATTAATCTCAAAACTAGGCAAGGTGGTGGCTTTTGAGATAAACTAACCTTTCTGAGCATTAGGTGGAATAATTTCCTTAAGTGCTGGGCTCATAAAAATCCATGATGTGTGCTTATATTGAAATTGCCAACTCAAGACTGCTCTCAAAAGTCACCAAAATTGCACTTGACTGTTTTCACCCTGGTCACCCGCTGTTTGAACTCTTGCCCTCAGGGAGACGTTACAGATGTCTAAAAACAAGGACTAGCAGACTTAGGAATAGCTTCTTTCCCAAAGCAATAACAGTCCTAAATGAAGCTAAATGAATGAAGCTTTTTTAATGATGCACTTTGCACAGTTACTCAGCACTTTATCATATATCCACTTAGTGTGAGAGTGGGCAAGTTGTGGTTTATGTTTTTTATGTTATGGTCAGGATGTGCAGGACAGATGAGAGAGGGTTTGGTATGAATGATGGGTGAGATGTATTCCGTGTGTGTGTGTGTGTGTGTGTGTGCAATGAATATGTTGTGAGATGAGTTTAATATATATGTGTTAATGATGCACCTTACTAGAGTGGCTCTACAATCTCATTGTACTTAAATGCAATGACAATAAAGGCATCCATTCATTCATTAATGTATTTGATATATGATACAGGCATGTTTTTTTACAAGCATATCCAACAGGCCAGGCGTTGCAGTTTCATGATGAAACTTTATTTTAAGACAGCACTATATAGTACTCTTTATCTTTATCGAACACCAAGCGATTCAACGATAGGTGGCGATCGTGGTCCGGTCAGCTGCAAATCGCCGGTTAAACAGAAGAAGAAGTTGAACGCGGGCGGTGTTGATGACGTAGGGCGAGGGAAATCCAAATCCAAACAGAGCTCAGGTCCTCTCGGGCGGTGTTGTGAAGTAAACTCGTTAAGTTCAGCTGTAAAAGCGGCTGTGAAGTGAACAACAATTGTTAAAGCGTGAGAAAAGTAAGTGATTTAATAACGAGTAAACTATATTTTAAAAGACATCGCATACTAAGGTGTTTCCGTAGTCACGTACATGATTGAACTCGTAATGTTAGAGCTAACTTAAGCTAACGTTCCATAACTGGAAGTCGCTTTGGATAAAAGCGACAGCTAAATGACGTAAGCGAGTGGATATTTCCTGTCTGGTCAAAACCTTTTATATACTGTCTATGGTCAAAACGACCGTTCTCCGCTCTGCAGAATGCAGAAGGCTTCCCGTTTGAAGCGTGAACTTCAGATGCTGAGCACGGAACCACCTCCCGGAATAACATGCTGGCAGACCGAGGAACGGATAGACGACCTGCGGGCGCGTAAGTATTCTCAGCATAATACTGCATTTGTTCTCAGGGATATACCACATGTGATAAAGTAAATATCTTGTTTATCTATCTGATCAACCATGTATTTTCTTTTCCTTCCTCTGGTGTACAGAGATAGTGGGCGGAACAGGGACCCCATATGACGGTGGACTCTTCTCCTTGGAGATCAAGGTCCCAGAGAGGTGCATTATCTCAACGTTTTAACATTGATATGTTCTCAGTCCCATTTCGACGTTACAAACACACTAAGTGCAGTCAATTATGACTGACCTGCTGTTTTCTTCTCGTAGGTACCCATTTGAGCCTCCCAAAATGCGATTCTTGACCCCCATCTACCACCCAAACATTGACAATTCAGGGCGCATCTGCCATGATGCCCTCAAACTCCCGCCAAAGGTTGAAACGTATTACCATTAAAAGTTGTTTATGCTTCACATGCATTATCTGGTTTTGTTTGTCTGCTGTCAAACTAATTATTATTTTGTATTATTCAGGGTGCCTGGAAGCCATCCCTAAACATCTCTACAGTCCTCACCTCCATTCAACTTCTCATGGCTGAGCCCAATCCAGATGACCCACTCATGGCCGATATAGTGAGTCTCACACAATCTTGCATTCACAGATATCATACTATCTGCTAGCATGGCTCTGACAGACATTAACAATGTGGTGGTTTTATTTGTTTTTGTGAATATTCTAATACAATCTTTCCAGTATGCATTTTTATTGTAAGCCAGACATTTTGCTTACATGCCAGAATAACTGTAGATATCAGTGTGAAACACCTTTTACCTCGTCACAAAAATGCAGCCTCTTGCGGTCTTAAAATTGCAGTAGAGAGCATCTGAATTGTGATACAGTGATCAATTGTGTATCTCCGCCGTATACACATGTAAAGAGACGTTTGCATTTTTTGAACGCAGTCATCAGAGTTCAAATACAACAAACAGCTGTTCACGGAGAAGGCCAGGAAGTGGACACAAGAACACGCTGTTCAGAAGAACACGGTAAGTGTCTCTGGTCTATGGGTGAAGCAGTTGTAACATATTTACTGTTGTTCATGATTGCAACAGTTTTCATTTTTAATCTTTTTAATGTTATTTTGTACTGACCTCAGGTAGGCTCCATTATTCCTAGTGGGTGACATGATTATTGTCACTTGCTCCACAGTGCTGTAATGTCTGTCGCTGTGCTAGCTCTGTGTAGTGATATATTTAGCCCACAAGATGGTGCTGTGGTCCCTTGATAGAATGTTGTCTACTAATTTAATATTCACTTGCAACCATAGACTGTATATTAAAGTCTATGCTTGCAACAAAGGGATGCATACTGTTTTAAAATGTGACCCCCAGATTTCTCAGTTGGATGTGTAGGAGTATTTATGGGCAATACTGTCATTATCTAAAATAGTTTGTATCTGTCTTTGTTCAGGGAGTCGTGGAGGCCAACAAAGAAAATTCTCCAGATCAGAAAGCTTCATCTCGCAAAAGAGAGGCTTTCAGTGCACAGCAGGAGGCAGAGGAACCAGCAAAGAAAACCTGTGTGTAGTTTCTATCTTGCTTGTTAGAGCCACAGGTCTCTCTTCTCCATCACCAGAAGAGAGTCACCATGCCTTATACAAGGCAACTACTTGTAAATAGTACAATTTACATTTTTAATTTAGTGCTTATACCTACTTCCATTTTCTATGTATGCGTTCCTCATCTTGATCCAGAAATGCCCACATATTTATATGTATAATTGTTATGTTTCTGTTGTGATATTAAAGTTTATTTGAAACACTAATTGAACAAACTAATTTGGTGTATTACATACAATACCTTGACTTGCGTGATGTGGAGGTGTTTCACAGTAGTTGCAGAAGCACAGTGGTTGATGGTGTATACAGTATGAAGATAATAATTTTATTCAAACATATGCTTACCAGTTGTATACAAAGTATGTACATCCTAAATAGCAAGTTTATTTTTTACAAACTAAGGATTTATTTTTAATATAAAATTATATATTTGCTGTTTGTCATATAAAAAGGGAGACAGACATCATAAGGCTGTAGTGAGTCAATACCATGCTAGTTCAGAGGTAGTTACATTGTACATATTGCTAGCCTACTTTAATGTCTGTAGAAAGATAGCTACATCCCATTAAGTCTGTATAACTGCTTGCTGATGGTTGGGCAGATTTGCATATTTGAGACAAAATCATGTAAACTATTTGAAACTGCGATCTGTTACCTGTTGCATTTTGTTGCTACATAAAAAACATTCTCATAACAGCGATTAAACAGTTGCAAAGAAATATATTTGAATAACATTTCTGTGAATGAAAAATGTTAGCTTACTCTGGTAAAAATGTCCCGGTGTGTCTGATAATGACTCCTTTTCTTTGAAACAGACCTTTAGCAATAGGATTGAACTTACATTAAAAAAAAACATTACAAAAACAAATAAGATAACTCCACTTAAAATATAACCAAACAATCTGTAACCTCTAAGCTGCATGTCTCATGATCACATTTCAGTATAAACATTTACACTTAAAGTTCTACTGGTTCTAAATCAATTCCCCCTGGTTAAACCATTGATTTGTCTGATGCTTAGATTTTTCATGTAGTTAACAGCTTTTATTGGAGCATTTTTTTTTTGTCAAGCAACTCCGTGACTGAAGCAGTCCACTGGGTAGTGTCTGAAATTGTCCTTTATTTTAACAGACATGTATTGTGGTGTTTCCTTTAATAGTCTTAACTGTGAATGGAACTTTTAGTTGCACTCTTCATTTTCAGAGGCACCTTGTTGTGTTCTCATAGACTTCCCTAGAGTACTCTACAGTCTCTGTGTGGACTTATTCTGAGGTGCTTGAGGATTGAAAACCCAGAGCTGATCTTGCTGCTGCTGTTTGATGGTGGTCCTTTAAGTGTCCATAGTGTCCCAGCTATTCAGACAGCTAGCTTGGAGGCTCACGGATGAGAGTTCAGAGAGGGAGTCATGGTAGAGTGATACAGAGGGCAAGTGTTATAAATCACATCTTGATCCAAACTCTTCAGACATTCATCGTCATTCAGGCTCCCTCCTCCTGTCACTCTGTCTCTATCTTTGGCTGTGGGAGTGGGTATCTGGCAAGGGATGAGAGGAACAGAGGAAGTAGAGGAGCAGTGGGAAAATCTGATTGGATCCAGTCGGGATTGGAGAGAGGACCCCCCACTGTAAAGGGCGTCAGCATCAGCGAGTGACACCTGTGTCGACGAATCGGAGCAGGAGCTCTTCTCTGTTTCCACAGAAACCAGCGAGTCCAGGGTGCGATCCCGGCGTAGCTGTGGTCGTACTTTGGGGTGAGGCCAGAAGAAAAACTGGGAGTGGTCTCGTGTGAAGAGGAGGAAGAGGAGGGGGTTGAGGCAGGCAGGCAGGGGCTGGAGAAGCAGGAGAACTGATTTTAACACCTCCTCGCCCAGAGAGAGGAGACCCAGGAGGGAGCAGAGGGAGAGAAAAGCTACTGGTACATAGAGGAGGCCATTTGTGAATATTAGCCAGGCAACATGTTTGATCATAGCGCAGTCCCACAGGCCCTCACACTCTCCCCTAAGTAACTCCCAGTATAGGCGGATGTATGAGCCTGTGACTATAAGCAAGCACAGGGTGTTCATCATAATGAGCGCCAAGGGAAAGCCCAGGGAGGATGGTAGTCGAGAGGATGGGGGTGGCAGGGGCGAGGGAAGGCAGAAAGGTGAGGACCCGTATTCCCCAACTCCTACCAGTGGGAGAGAAGCAAGAGTGAGGGAGAGAGTGAGGCAGAAAAGTGCACATGTGCGCACACTCCCAAGGGATGGGGATTTCCCATAGGCACGGGCACATGTCACACTCACGCCACACTGCACAGCTGCCAGAGTCAGCAGCAACACACTTGCCTCAGATGCAAACACCCAGACCCATCCCGTCGCTTGACAACCAGGACCCCCCTCCCAGCGGGCACCGTGATGACCAAACTCTCCCAGGGTTAGAGCATCCACAAGGGCTAGGGTGCATGTACACACACCCGTCAGCAGGTTGGAAGCACCCATGCAGGCCACAGTGAAGCGGAGAGGTGACAGGTAGCCGGGTGAGCCGAAGAGGGAGAGGAGCAGGAGGGAGTTCCCCAAAAGAGACACCAAGGAGATGGACCACAAGCCCAAACGAACCAGCCAGCTGCCCAACAGAGAGTCACAGGGGCGGAAAGGACCTGTAAACACACAAATCATCAGCTGTAGCTGTAGAAGTGTAAACAGTGAATTCATGCCTCAGTTTCCTTACACTGTAGTTATGACAAAACAATCTGAAAGCCAGCTTGATCCTCATCACTGAAAGTGTAATTCACGTTACCTGGAGTGGGTGTGCATTGGACGCTGGTCTGTAGTTTGGATTCCTCTATTTCCAGTTGGAACTCTTCCAGGTCAGGGTCATCTGAAATAAAGCTAGGGTTAGCTAAGATTTCATGACAGCTTATTCTGCATGTGTAAGTGTACACACTACAGTATATGCATGTTAGATTGTGTGTGACACTGGTGTGATAAAGAAGGTGATCTAACATTCTTTTACACATGAAATAAAAAAAAATGTAGAACATAATTTGCACTTGCATTGCATTTGGTCATCAAGACTGTTTTTCTAACAATTAAAGGTGAATCAATTTTAATCAGTGATATGTTATGGTTCAGTCATGTTTTGTTATTGTATCTTTTGGTACACCCAGCAGTTGTTTAGTTTCGGCTTTAATGGCGTAGGTTTAATGGTTTTAATTTCAACTTAATTTTGGTTTATTGGTGTTTAAATTTTATGATTGCCACAGGAATGTGTGGAATGGTCAACACTCAAGTGAAAGTGTGCATCAGCTGCCAGGTAGCTGTGGTTTCAGCTAGGCTCTGACATGTTTCAAGTGGGCTTGTGTCAATAATTCGTCAATGAGCAAAGACATATGGCGTTCAGATTTCTGTCTATTACTTTACCCCACCCTGCCCCGGGTGTGTACCATGTGTGTTATACGTATGCTTGCACAGATATTGTAATGGAAGAATTTTCTTACAGTGTGTGTCAGCATGGATAGGGTACATGGCTACAGTCCTTTTGTGTAGGTCCTCGTCAGTGTTGCTCTGCTCTGTGTCCCGCTGGCCTACTGGCTTGTAGCTATCGCAGGAACCATACACACAGCACTGGTAGGCATAAGGCATCTCTATTACCCTGTAACAAACAGATGGAACAGTATTGACAATAGATCAATTAATTTTAATGTGAGCTTGAGCATTACCAGCTTAGCTTTTGCATACAATATTGGATATTTACATAATGTTTCAAAGCTCCGCAAGGGCTTGTGAATCTGCTCCTAAATACATATGAATAATCTAGCAAAACTACCCATCATCTATAAGCAACACATAGGTGAAACTCAGTTTTCTAAAGTCTGGATCAGCTGACTTTGTTGCTGCAAGGAGTTCTGTTTTGATGTGCTACAGTAACTGACATTGGCACATGATCAATTGTCATCTCCTATGTCTTTGAAAATCATTCTCCATTTTCACTGCACCTTTTCAGGTCTTCAGGGATCTTTGTAACAAGATTTAACTTGCTGCAGACAAATGCTTCCTCATTGTTCAGTTCAGGAATGGCTTGCAGGGATACAGTGTAATTAACTTTTGTCAACCTTGGCTGCTTTTAAATGTAAATTAAAGGTATTAATAGAAAATTGTGAGAAGAAGGGTAATTTAAGGGATGGTAAGTGATGCATTGTACCTTACAGCCACAGGTTACACATCTGGTAAATTATCATCTTAAAGGGATAGTTCAGATATTTTGCAGTGGGGTTGTATGAGGTACTTATTTTCAGTGTATTACAGTACCTGGAGAAACAGACTGGAGTACCGACATGGAAGCAAAACAATGTACTGCTGTGCACTGGGCAGCAGCATAATGTATTTTAATCTAAAATAAAAGGCCCACCCTAAAAAAATGTATATTGTTTTAAGTATACGCTATATTTAGAATATTTTCAGCGCTTTACTTTGCTGTCAGACAGTCCTTTCCAATGGGGAACTGAAGCAGTTACGTGCGTGCTCTCTTTAAAGCCACCAGACTCCTTTGAAAAAAAACAATAATTTTACCTCATGGAGCAAGGGGAATTGCTGGTCTACCACTGTCTCATTTGGTTACTTCCCCGTTGGAAAGAGCTATCTGATGGGAAGGTAAAGTGGTGAAAATATTCTAAATATAGGGTACACTTAAACCAATATTGTTTTTTTAGGTGGTTAAAATACGTATTGCTGCTTCCCCATCAACATCAGTACATTGCTTAGCTTCCATGTCAGTACTGCTGCCTGCTTCTCTAAACATGGGGCATGCTGACCGTCGTCTCCTGTAGGTAAAAGTCTGACTCTAGAGTCTGAATAAGTACCTCATACAACCCCACTTCAAAAAAATCTGAACTGTCCCTTTATGTACGTTTTGGATGAAAAAAAGAAAAAAACAAAGTAAACTTTGACTAAGAAAAAATAAAAGGATGCATAATGGTGTGTTTGTGTGTTACCTCATACGGGGGAAGTAATCAGGACTGAAGGCCTCATACAATTCTGTGTTTCCCCTCAGCTTGAGATGAGTGAGACCCCCCAAACCGGCAAAAGGTAGTGAGCTGAGACGGTTCTCAGTCAAATCCCTGAGATAGAAAGAAATTTAGAAAGAAACAGAAGAGTATGGGTGTCAGGTCAGGCTAAGTCAGTGTATAATGTGTTTTCATTTCACATATTGCCGAGGGTCGTCCTTGGTAACAAAAAGACCTTGTCTCTCAGATATATTTAAAACTGTTCAGACAAGGCTCTATCAGATTCCCTCCAGATAACACTTCCTGTCAGATGCATGCAGTGTATCTGCTTGTTTAGCTACGCATACTTCAACCAGTCTTCACACAATGAAGCAGTTTGTATTGGCATGACCTGAGATGAATCTCCTGGCCACACAGAGGGGGTTTTCAAACAATAAATGCATATCAGTGATCTCTGTAGACTCTGCCAAAGACAACACTTTTTCTGTGGCACACACAGTCAAGTGTGGAGTGTTTGTATGAGACGAAGGCTCTGTCATATAGCTTAACTTTAATCAAAGATGCACAAATTCGGCATGCCTTTTAGTGGAGAAGAGTGACTGCAGAAGGACTAGATAAAAGGGAGAAGAGTCTAAGAAGTGATAGTAATGTATCTGTGTTTACTCACAGTTTGATCAAAGAGTGAAGCGAGGCAAAGGCATCCAGGTGGATCCACTCAATCATATTCCAGCTCAGATCCCTGACAGAAAAATGAATGGAAGTGAAATGGACTAAAATGAGTTCTAACTGCACATTGAATGTCATAGCTTGATCACCACTAGATGTCAGTAATAGGTCATAAGTCTACATAGTTTGATCTTGACCCATGCTTTGCAACCTTATATGCTTATGACATGTCTTTGTGACATCTCATCATACTATGGTTGATTTATCCTGCACAGATTGTTTCATTTCGATATGCTTTAGAGGTAGACTAGTATTTCACAAGAAAAATATTTGTAGAAGGATTATATATTTTTTTTCTTCTCTCCTATCCTGTTAATCATCTGATGAAACCTCAGGTATACCTTTGTCCCCTTGGTGTCCTGACCCCAAGGTTGTGAACCACTGATCTAGATGATAAATGTGTGACATGGGAGAAAATGAACAGTTAGAACAAAGGTTGACTTACAGTGCTCTTAGAGAGGTGAGCTGCTGGAAGGTGCTTGACTCTATCCTTCTGATTTGGTTATGTTGTAGCCCTCTGTTGAGAAGATTACATATAGAACAATGTAAAAAGTGCTGGGAAACAGATAAAATCTTTCATTTTGATGCATATGTGTGTGCAAACTCACATCTCTTGCAGTGCAGAGCAGCGGTAAAAGCTGGGCAGATCCTCAATCTGGTTGTAGGACAGCTCCCTACAATAATACAGAAAGCACAAGCACACACACAAGGCACACATAAGCACAGAGACCAGCTGTGGATTTATAGCGTGGGAAATTATGGGGGTGACAGGATTATTTCAAGGAACAGTCGGCTCTGTGAGCTAGGCAATATAGCAGGACAATAATTTCCTTGGGGGGGGGGGGGTTGGATTTCATAGCACAGTGATTGTATAAATGATTGCTTGGGGGCACAACTGGGTTTTGTGTATCAGTTTTTGTACCTATTACTCTCCCCCCCATGTGTGTACTCACAGCACTCTGAGGCGAGGCAGCTGCTCACATAGATCCAGAGGGAGGGCTGAGAGACCGGCCCGAGTCAGCGTCCTGTAGAGAAAGGGAGAATCCTACTGATCATTGTTGAAGTGCAAGCAGGTGAAAGGATCCCCCAGTCCTGTGAGTCTAACTTGGTCAGACAGGGAGCTGTTTAGGTTTGCCAAAACTATTACTGGCTGGCATAACAAGCTTACCCCTCCCTATCACTTTTCTGAGCGTGCTGTTCTGTCTCTTTCTCTCCTAGAATCCTAAAACACACACATGATTGATGTACGTATTCTATTTTTCTCCTGCTTATCCTTATCTCTCTCCACTTAATTTCTCTGATGTATGTCATGTCAAGGAAAACATCTCTGTCATCATCAACCTCAGTGTCTTTTCACAGTCTTTGCTGTTGTGTGTGTAGTGATGTGTGTGTGTGAGTGCGTAGTGGTGTGTGTGTGTGTGTGTGCGGGGGGGGGGACTCACAAAATTTCCAGGCTGGTGGTTCCTTTCAGATCGGGAAACTCTTGAATCTGGGTTGCCCCGTTAAGGGAACTGCAGCATCAGGGAGAAAAGTGTCAGAAAACTCTCTCTCTCTCTCTCTCTCTCTCTCTCTCTCTCTCTCTCTCTCTCTCTCTCTCTCTCTCTCTCTCTCATTAACACACACACACAGACCTTGTCTAACAGCTCATTTTAGACATCATACTTTTCGTCCAACATCAACACAAGCTGTTTTGGCTGTCTCACAAGACATCATAAGTCACACCATTCAACATGTTCTTACAACACACTCTCTCTTACCACATCAGCACAGAGCACAGCAATAGGCTAACACAACATCATTCAGTAGGCCATTACACATGTCCACTCAACTCTCACTGCTAGGGACAGAGGATGATTTAAACAGTGTTTGGGCTAACTCACTGGAAGGGTTCCTACTGACCGCATACTCACAGTGTGTGCAACTTGGGTAAGAACTGGAAAGCGGATTTCCCCACAAACTGGATGGGGTTTTCATAGAAATGACTGCGAGAAAGAAATTGAAAATTGATTTGGACATATTCAGATTAATTTGTTTAGAGGCATCACTGTACATGATGTTGACATGAAATAGCAATTATGTGTTTATCTAACAGTATGTGCACATTAAACATTAAGCTCACATGGTTTGGAGCTGAGGGTTTCCCACGAAGGCCCTCTCAGGGATGGCTTTGATATTGTTGTTATGGAAGCCCCTGCAAATATAAAAACATACTGTTAGTCAGACAGTTTATCAATATGTTTCTGATTTTGTGTGTGTGTGTGTGTGTGTGTGTGTGTGTGTGTATTTGTGTGTGTTTGGGCAAGTCATATGTCCTCATGTTGCACCTGCCATTGCACAGCTGAAAAACATTTTTGGATAAATGAGATGTAAACACGCACACATATGCTGTATCTGTGTCACATATACACGCCGCGGAACATCTGCTGAAGCTGAGAGAAAACATGGTTTGTGTGTGTGTACGTGCAGGCGAGTGGGTGCGTGGGTGTGTAGCCAGCACCTGCTTAGGGCGAGAGAGATTGTATCCGAGTGCCACATTAAAATCACTTAACGGGATTACTTGGGATAACGCAACCATGATAGTCATGTCAGGCAGGTGTGTGTGTGTGTGTGTGTGTGTGTGTGTGTGTGTGTGTGTGTGTGTGTGTGTGTGTGTGTGTGCACTCACAGTTCCTGAAGCTTATTCAGTGTCCTGATGGCCACAGGGAACTCCTGCAAATCATTGTAGTTTAAATCCCTGAGAGAGACAGTAAGATAATCAGTCATGAGTACATAACTTATTGAAAAAGGTCAAGGCATGATGGAGGTTTTATTTCTCTGCAATCATAGTTCAACCATATATGATATTCTGTATTTCCGTGTGTGAGAACGTGTGCCTGATTGCAAATGTATGCGCAGCCATTTCATCTCCGCTCTGAGTGGCTGACAGCTGTAGAGTGTGAAGTTTGAATTTGACCTTTGCTGCTCTGACCTGATTATTTAGGTCTGTGTCTGATTAGTTTCCAAGGAAACGCTGGATCAAAACAACCAATGATACAGTATAGTTGACACAGCTCCTACGCAGGTGGCAGGAAAATGAGTTTTACTGTAATTCTTGTCTGTGTATGAGAATGAACTGTAGAGGTGCTTGTGTACATGGGAAAAGTGTGTAGTGTGCATGTTTGTGCATACATAGTATGTCCTTTGCCATATTAAGACATGTGCCTGGGTATGCGTGCTGCCTTTGAATATTCTTAGCCGCCCAGGTCAAAGGATATCTAAAAGTACTCAGTCATAGCCAACTGGATTTGTTTTTATTCTTTTCAAGTAGACAGCAAAAATGCCTTTGATGAAGTATTTCTAGATATGTATGCATGCTTTTCCCCAAGCATCAGTGGATGTTGTGAAATGTCTGTCTGTCTCTGCTCTGTCTTGTTTGCATACACAGTTATGTTTTCCAGCAGTCCCCTGGATGGCTCCTCGTAGTAATGATTTTATAATACACACTAGGGGTTGGGGAGGATTGTAGTGATGCAGATAGTCTCTCATATTTCTCATAAGCGAGGCCGCTGTGAGGGATTAACCCCTCATACCAGCGCAATCCCCACGTCAATGACACCTGTCGTCTTACCCGCTGAATCATCTGTCTCTCCTCGCCGCTGACGGCCCAAACACTTTAACACACACTATTCTGGTCCAGAGAGCTCCATTCTTTTTTTTCTCATTCTCTAGTTTCCCTTCATCCTCTTAAGCATGGCACCCCAGACTTACACCCTGTTCCCTCACATTTCCCAGCATGGATAATGGCTTTTAAGTTGAGTGTTAAGCGGGTCATACGCTTGTGAGTGCACAGCAGAAGTACTTGCTTATCTGCACATACACACACACACACGCATGTGCCCACACACATACTCATAAAAAGAAACGCATGATTTTTTTTACACTTCAACAGGTTGTTAAGCAGCATGCCAGTAACTGTGTTTTCATCAGACCACCATGAATTTTGCAGGAGACTCGCTTTCTTTCTCCACCATTTTTAATGAGGCTGTCAGTTTCCTGCGGTTTCAATAGTGGTGTGTGGTTAGGATCCAGTTATTGAAGCTACGGCACGTACGCTCAACAACTCTCCTGTAGCCACACTGAGCCATATTTGACCTCAGCGCTGCTTAGCAATTATTTTTACAAAACACAGAAGAATCTGTTGATGTTACTTCAAGGCAATCAAATAGGAACTTCTCATTTTCACTTTCCTGTTCATTTGGTTGTGGTTTTGAACAACGTTCAAGCACCTGCTGAAATTACCAGGACATTGATCATTATGACTTTGTGATTTAGCGCTACACTTTTTCTTCCTACAGTATTCTTTGGCACACTTGGTATATAAGATTTATAAGAACACATTCATTTCAGATTTTCCAACACCAAACAGAAAACAAAACATGAGTAAACTGGTGGTTCTTGGTTATATGACCTTTTTGAAGTTATATTTCAGTAAGTTCTTCATATATCTTAGTTATTCTAAGACAATGTAATTGTGGTAAAGACGACCATACAGAAGGAATGTTGATAATATTGCTGATACTTTGTCATCACAGTGTTTGGGGAAACAGAGGAGGTACTTATTTGGGCCTATTAAATGAAATCACGTGTGTGCAAGATATTAAAAATGTCATTTAAAAGTGTGTGTGTGCATGTGTTTGTGTGAGAGATGGCAGAGACCTTGCGGTTTCCCTACACAAGGTCAGCGGTCCATTTATTTGACAGGCTGACTTTAATATATTGAGGAAGAAAGACCGTCCAAAGTTTGCTCGTGTGCGTGCGTGTGTGCATGTTTGTGCAATACTCACAGTGTCTCCAGACTGTGTAAACCTTCAAAACTTCTTGCGCCCATGCTCTGGATTTGGTTGTTATGGAGGTGCCTGGAAAAAGGCCACAAATATTTTTCAGAAATTAGTCTCCAAAACATTTCCACACTGCAATCAACACCGCCATGTTCTAAGTCTATGGAACAAATAATTTTTTTCTTGTAAGTTGAGAAACCCAGACTCAGGAGAGTTTTAAGTAAACAAATCAAGATGTCACTTACAATACGACAAGGGCGGAGAGGTTGGTGAATGCATAATCTGGGATGTGTGTGATCTGGTTGAGGGCCAGCGTCATGGCCTGCAGGGAGGGCAGAGAGTCCAGGGCCGTCACTGGGATCTCTGTTAGAGAGTTGTCGTCCAGCCACAGGTGTCTCAGGGAGCGAACCCCTCTGAAGGCCCCAGCCGGAACCTCAGACAACAGGTTAGCATCAAGACGCCTGCGGGGTAAGAGGAACTGAGCTTAGCGAGATAATCACCAAGTCTAAGTACAGTATGTTTGCTTATGTGCATGTGTATTCGTGCTTGTGCGTGCATTAGTGGTTGTTTATCGTGGCAGTGAAACACTTTGGCTTACAGGAAGGTTATTATGAGAATTACACATCTTTTATTCTCCTTTCATCTTTGCTGCAGCGTCTTAAAAGCTCCTCGTTATGATTTATTCCCATGCTAATTAAGCCATGTCTAGCTTTACCAGTACAGACATGTTTTAAATGTAAGATGAGAAAAACGCAGATACTAATGTGTAGGAACGGTTGTGACAGGCTTGTTTTATTATACCTCAATTTATTTACGTTGCGTAAAGCCAACTTTCCTCAATGCCTGGAAAAGTGGAAAGACGGAAGGAGGGAGGAACAGTTATAGACGCATCTTCAGCTGTTCCTGCCTCCTCCACTCTTTCCATTGGAGTCCCGCTGTCGCCATCAGTCATTGGTGTTTCCACCACTCATACACAAACACAACACCAGACACACAAATGCTCTAACACATGCCTTTCATCTCTTCAACCAAACAAACCTTTGTCTCCTCTTTCCCTTGGTGTCCTCAACCCACAGGCAACGAGTGTGGACTATGATCGCCCCCCCACGTAAATGCACACATGCATACACACTGTCCATAGTGATGAATGATCCCCTCAGGGAAGAGTTGACAGGCTGAGACCACTTCCTCTCGCCATTCTTTCTTTTGGCCCCTCACAATCTCCTTTTCCTTCCTCCAGCCCCTCTCACACTCACATTTTGTTTCTTACATCTTCACTGATGCATTCCCAGCCGCTGCGAACCCCTTTGCGTCTCACTCCTTAACTCTTGTTCGTCTTTCAAACATCCTCCCTTATCAATCTTCCACTGTGGTTCTTTGATTCTGGCGCTAGAGCTCCTTCTCATCTTCCTCACCCGTTGGAGACTTCACTAAACAAACAGCATCATCAAAGTGAAATCTGAACTTGAACTCTGAACTCTGGGCTTTTCTCCCCAGGGAAATGTTCCATCAGAAGAGGCAACTGTATACACTGGCAGATGCTCACACACAGGCACACAGGGAAACACCCTCCAGCGTACATGTAAATACACATGAACATGTGCACACGCACACACAAACAGCTTCAAGAAATTTTCATCTTGTCTACATCCTGAGCGTGTGCTCATTTTCTTCGGTGCTAAACATCGCCCTTGTGCATCCTGTACACTCCAACTGTGGACATTGTTTGTCCTTGACCCAAATCGCAGGATGAAAGCTACGGAAGACCCTTCAACTTTCTGGTCTGTTCTCCAGGGCAAATAATAATTGCTCCTCTGGGTGGACCTGCCAGGTCTCCAGAAGGTCCTGACAGAACTAGGAATGTTCCATAGAAGCCAATAAAGCAGCAACTATTTCCTGTCCATCACATCAAAGTCTGAATTACGATTACTGGAGAGAGAAATAGAGACAGAAGGAGAAAGTTCTCTTAAATGATCCAGGAGATCTGTGGACCTGCCTCCTCTGGTTTAATTCTCCAGATGGCCAACATTTTATACAACGAGGAACTTGAAGGAGAATATTTCACTACCGTCGAGTCAAATCTATAAAAACAGGGTTACATTGATTAATGTGGCTTGTGGAACTAATCAGTGGTGATTACACTGCTTAACGTATGGGTTGGGACTCAAAACACTGTCTGTCTCCTTCTGATGGCACCAAACTAAACAACAGCACTCAACACTGTGTGGTGTAATTTAGGCTGTTTCAAATGGTGAGACAAATTTCTTGACTCAGTTTCGGTTCACTGCTAACAAAAGGATTCTTGTACGAGATTAAGATATGCTTTATTTTAGATGAAAGTGTCCTTTATACATTTATACCAATTTAAAACCCATGTGCTGTCTCTCTTTTTTACCTGGTGTGTTTTATGTCAGCAAGAGGCGCCGACAAGCTTCACTCTCCAAAGCCTTCCAGTAATCTCTCTCTGCTGGGCTTATCATTACTGTAATGACAAGGTGCGTCTCTATACACTGGCTGTGTGTGTGTGTGTGTGTGTGTGTGTGTGTGTGTGTGTGTGTGTGTGTGTGTGTGTGTGTGAGACCACACACACACGCTTGTGCACACACATGTACACACACACACACACGCTTGTGCACACACATACACATGGACTCAAAACAGACAGAACCATCATCATGAAGTTAGACATACACTCACACAGGGACAGCCTGAGACAGTTGCATGTGGGTACAGTTTGCGTGTACAGATGTGTAAGTGTGTGTAGACTTGGTGACTGTGTTAAGGGAGAGTGCTTAATACCAGAAAGGGAAACATTGTAGGTGGTAGAAGAGTTATATGTTACAACTCCAGCTGTGTGTGTGTGTGTGTGTGTGTGTGTGTGTGTGTGTGTGTGTGTGTGTGTGTGTGTGTGTGTGTGTGTGTGTGTGTGTGTGTGTGTGTGTGTGTGTGTGTGAGACCACACACACACGCTTGTGCACACACATGTACACACACACACACACGCTTGTGCACACACATACACATGGACTCAAAACAGACAGAACCATCATCATGAAGTTAGACATACACTCACACAGGGACAGCCTGAGACAGTTGCATGTGGGTACAGTTTGCGTGTACAGATGTGTAAGTGTGTGTAGACTTGGTGACTGTGTTAAGGGAGAGTGCTTAATACCAGAAAGGGAAACATTGTAGGTGGTAGAAGAGTTATATGTTACAACTCCAGCTGTGTGTGTGTGTGTGTGTGTGTGTGTGTGTGTGTGTGTGTGTGTGTGTGTGTGTGTGTGTGTGTGTGTGTGTGTGTGTGTGTGTGTGTGTGTGTGATGAAGGAAATGGCTTTATGGATATTTACAAATAATTATTAATTTGGAAAGCAGGGATGAGTACTGTATGTGTGTGGTACAAAGTGTGACTCCTACCGTCAGGCATTACAGCAGTGAATGCACAACTATTGGGGGTATGGTCTGTAATATGTCAGCGGTACTCTATACCTGCACTGCGGTCAGAGCTGAGATGTGTGAGTGGGTGGCCAGGGGATGTTTTATTCCCCGCTAGATGAGGTAGAGTAGCATGATTTGTGTGTGTGTGTGTGTGTGTGTGTGTGTGTGTGTGTGTGTGTGTGTGTGTGTGTGTGTGTGTGTGTGTGTGTGTGTGTGTGTGTGTGTGTGTGTGTGTGTGTGTGAGAGAGAGAGAGACTCACAGGGACAGTAGGTTGGGTAGGTCCCATGGAGCATCATCAGGAAGTCTCTGCAGTTGGTTATTTTGTAGCATCCTGAAAGACACAGATCATTCAGTTGTAGGTAATAGGTCTGATAGCGTGTACGTGGTGTGCGTGAGGGCACATCAAGCAGAACAAATAATTCCATCGTGAGGGAAATCTGACACAAGAAGGAAAGGGCCAGTGAAAGCTTAAAGAGAAGCAGAGAATGAAGGGTAGAAGAAAAGAGAAAGAGAAGCTCCTTGGGTGGGCTGCTGATGTCATTCTCAGAAGAATGGAGCAAAAAGCGAGGAGGAAGTGGGGAGCAAACAACATGCCTCTCTCTTTCCTCTCCCCTCCCTAGTTTTCTCTGTCTTTCTCTCCTTTCTTTAAAGTTTTTATCATGACTAGTTGTCCGACATTAGCGAATGAGGCGTATAGTCTCCAGTGCGTTGCTCTCAGCAGCGCCGTTGTGCCTTTATTTATTGTGGCATCATGGTGACTCAATAGTCAGTCTTTGTGAGTCTGTGAGTGTAGGGCCTTGCATCACAAGAGTTAAACGTCTTAGCTTACAGTGAAGTTATTATAGAGTATAACAATCCAGTGTCTTTTCTTTGTTAGTATGAAATAACCTTGATGCCTCTACTGCCAAGTACAAGACCATTTTTAATCAAGGTTAGAATTGTGTATTCATTCATTTTGTTAAAGTAAGAGTGCATTCTGTGTGTGAATAGCATATTTTGCAGTATTTTAAACATAACTCAATGTGTCACATGCTTTCATGGTGTAGTGAATTTCACAATAGTCTCCTGTGTAAGATGCAATCACACCAGTTTTAGCAGCACTTCACTGGTTACCAGTCCAGTATAGAATCCAATTTAAAATCCTAGTTCTTACTTTCAGAGCCCTGCATGGTCAAGCTCCTACTTATATCACTGACTTGATTCAGCTCCACACTCCCACCAGGAGACTGAGGTCATTAGATCAGAGGCTATTGGTGGTTCCTCGCACCCATTTTACGAGAGGGGACCGATCATTCCAGGCAGAGGCTCCTAGGCTGTGGAATGCTTTGCCTCTTTTTCTGCGTTGTGCAAAAGCAGGCTTTTAGCTAGGTTTTTATGGTTGTTTATGTTTTCTATTTGTATTTAATTTTCTTGTATTTTGTATTTGTTACTGTATTACATTTTATTGTGAAGCACTTTGTGATTTTTATCTGTGAAATGTGCTATATAAATAAACGTTACTTACTTTACTTACTACTGACTACAATGATTGCTTAAGTGTAGAAAAAATGTTGCTCAGGTTTTGAGAGGATCAGGGGAATGTTTCCACTGGCAAGATGATGCCATGATAAATACATCAAATTTAGTCTTTTCCTGTGTTAAAGAAATTGCCTACAGGGAGCTAAGCTGTACTTCACGCTGGGTTACTAACTGTGTGTGTGTGTGTGTGTGTGTGTGTGTGTGTGTGTGTGTGTGTGTGTGTGTGTGTGTGTGTGTGTGTGTGTGTGTGTGTGTGTGTGTGTGTGTGTGTGTGTGCGTGCGCATGTGTGTGCACGTGTGTGTGTGTGTGTGAGAGAGAGAGAGAGAGATGGCAGGGACCTTGCGGTTACCCTACACAAGGTCAGCGGTCCATTAGTTTGACACGGCCTAACTAATATATTGAGGAAGAACGACTGTCCGAAGTTTGCTATGGTGTTATAGTGTGAAGCATGAATGCTTGGAGACGTGTATAAGTTCAGGATATGTGTGTCCTTCTGCAGTAATGACATAATAGCTCAGGATTCATGGCTGGTTCTCTCATTCTGTCTCAGGGAGTTTCACAACACAAGGTGAAAGAATATCAACTTGTGTGCCTTGTAATCCCCCAGATTCCCTCAAATTACAAACCACAATTCTCTAGCTAAGTTTATATTCTGTGGCAGGCTTCTCAAATCTTCTCAGTGAGAGTCCAAAAGGAATTGAGTTGGTTGCCAAGGCTCATGAAAAACCTCCTTAATACCCTTGTCTCGCACCCAGTAGAAATATGGCACCAACTAATAGATGCCACGATCACAAGTCAGAAAGTGCCATGGTTTTTATGGTTGCTTTGCACTTTTTTTGTGATTAAATATTTTTATGGCAGCACTAACAGTTGGTGGCCATGGATCATAAGGCTATGAACACACTATGCGAAATTGGGTGCTGAGAGAACAGCTTTGAATGGCGTTTTTAAGTGATTTATTTTGTCACTTGCTGTAATCTCGGTGGGTGGTGTGACTGGGAGGTCCCTGCATTACACCTGTGTGCGCGCGCGTGCATGCCCAACTGAAACAGGGCTTGTTTGGGAATGAAGGAACCAACCCATAAACCTTAACTTCTATAGTTAATGATGCGTGGCCTGTGTGTTTTATTCAAGGTGGGAGTACAACTCTATCCCCACAGAATGCTGGAGTGGAACAACCCACAGTCCCTCCAGGATTTCGTGATGTTGTGATTGCGCCAATGCATGCAAATCACGCAATTTTGACCAAGCACCGCAACTTTAAAGGCAAATTTCCCGCAAATTTCCCGCAAATTTCCCGCAACTTCAACCAATCCCAGCAGTGCCACGTGCCAGACTTTACGTGAGTATGTGAGCCACTGTCCGGGGAGTGAGAGAGAGAGAGAGAGAGCTTGTTTACAGTATGAATACAAGACGTGTGACATCTCACATTTACCAACAAAACATACAGCGAAAGACCGTGCAAAACATGTCAGACCGTCCTGCCAACCTGTATATATTTTAACATTAATGTACGCTGTAACAATGTTTCACTCTGAAGCTGCTAAAAGGGGCTGCTGTTTCAATCCTGTTGGCTTTCTGCAGCGGGTGGGGGCAGGGCTGCTGCTCATGCAGTCCCCCCCGCGACTCACACACACGGTGCTTGCAGGAAAAAACGGAGATGAGACGACACAATGACCTAAATTGAGGACAGCTACGCTCGTTATTTTAAGTGCAATGATAAGTTAAAGTCCAATAAGTAGTGTTACTTTATCAAACCATATGAATGTGTGTCCCAGGCCAGGATAGGAAATTAACTAACAATGTAAAGATCAACAAGCCACTGACACACATGTTCAAATTTTATTCATTCAATAAATTATTATTTTTTTGTCTTAAATCCACCAGCCTTTTTCATATTATACCAACATTTGCAGCATCCTGAGTCTTTTTGGTAAGGTTACATAGGAAAACTCAGCCCAGAGTAGTTTTATTCTCCCCAAAACAAGTTTCCTTTTTATTTTTAAAGAACAATACAAAAAAAATTGCAACTTTTTTTGCAGCTTTCATTGTCTTCCACAACTTCATTGCAACAAACATACAAAAGACATCGCAACTTTTATCGCAATTTTTTTTATAAAAGCTCCCGCAACATCAGGCATTTTGGGCCGCGACAATCTAAAAAAAAATGGCCGTGAAATCCTGGAGGGACTGAACCCACCTGGGATGAGGACTGAACCACCAGAGTGCGATAGGGTGGAGGAGGTTACTTACAGAACTTTGAGGTTGTGGAGACCCTGGAGAGCGTGGCCAGAGATATACCTCAGCTGATTTCCTGAGATACGCCTAGGAGAGAAACACGAAGATCAAAAAGTGGAAAGCAAAAATATTCAAGTGAAAAATGAAAAATAAGCACATATACAACATTTACAAGTCTCATAAGAGACGTTTTGCCTTTTGCTTTTTACGTTTTTGGATTGAGCTGTGATATGACTTCATCCTTGAGTTCCTGCTTTGGGGTTACTGCTGGGGCAGTATGCAAATAATATTTGATTCCCTTCAGTGTGGTTGCTATTGGCCCAAAGCACACCCTGAAACCTCAACCAATCCTGGGAGTGTGTGTGTGTGTGTGTGTGTGTGTGTGTGTGTGTGTGTGTGTGTGTGTGTGTGTGTGTGTGTGTGTGTGTGTGTGTGTGTGTGTGTGTGTGTGTGTGTGTGTGTGTGTGTGTGTGTGTGTGTGTAGTGAGGTGTATATATACATTCACGTGTGTGTGCAGTGTTGATGCGTGTGCTATTTTCCATGTCCTTGAGGTAAATTGGGCCCATTTTAAGGGGCCTTGAGGACAGCGCGGGAGAAACCACACACATTCACACAAGCAATCCAATCAGTTTGTTTATTAAACACAGCACCTAATGGTCATTTGTGAGTGTGTATAAGATGTCCAAATAAATAACATTCAGTCCAACAGAGTAACTCTCAAGGTCACGAGCTGGAAGAACAGTTTAAACACAGATTTGGTCTTCACAGTTCCAGACCACCCACTTTTGTTAAACACACACACACACACACACACACACACACACACACACACACACACACACACACACACACACACACACAAGTTAGAAGTTACTCATTAGCATCCTGCTGCTCACATCGGTGCTCTGCAGGTGACATTTGCCTGACAGTTCAGTCTTATGCTGAGCAGCCTGCCTCTGGCAGAGTTTCCATCAGTGCCAGGATATTGAAATATTGATATAGCACTCTGCCTGTCTCTCCAAGCCACTATCATTCCGATGGTAATGGACAATAGCTCCTAGCGAACTCCCTCTGACATCTGATACTCATGTCAACATGTCTAAGTCTTATTACTGTGCAATGGCAAACCACACAATCCCACCCGTGCCTGCCAGATCTCACACTCAGCTCAGTTTAAAACTCTTGTAGAGCTCATATTTATCAACACAAGCCACACACACACACACACACACACACACACACACGCACATCCGTCGCATGATGTCTCAATACAGTTTCACAGACATGGAAGAGACTGATGACAGAGTTGATCTGCAGTGACTGCTGCCCTTTGACCTCACACATTCCAATATTCATTCTTATTTCAAGATGAAGGAGTTCCAATTTTGCTCTCAGGTCTGATTTTCACTCATAAAGAAACCTGTATCTATTTGTTGTCCCTCAGCGGACGATGGTCTGCTACTTCAATACCATTTCAGTTTCCGCCATTGCACAAGCTGGTCACCAGGGGCCATTTCAATAGCTACTTTTCCAGAGGTAACTGTTTCAATAGGCTTAGCTGAGGTCCTGACACCAGTAAAATAGATCTGAGTTTATTTCTTCAAAGGTTCTAGGTGCCTTGTTTTTTATTTTTGTTTTACCTTTATTTTACCAGAAAAAAGAAACAAAAGTGCCTTGTTTTGGTTTCTGTTCAAATGCAATGATTAGTTACAGACTCATTGGATGGGGAAAAAAAAGATATAGGAAGCACCAACGAAAAGTAAATGTCTTTTCAGTGGGGGATGAGGAGAAGTAATAATTTAGAGTTTTAGAAAACAAACATTGTAGTTAAGGCCATTGTATGATGTGCATGTCCTACTGCCAACCAGCCTTTCTCTATTAGTTGCATCATTGAAGCCAGAACAGCATTAGAGTGGAATCATGCTTCTTTTGCCGACTTCATTTGTCAAATGGATAATTATGTCGAAAGTGAAGATGGATATTGAAAAAGGAAAGAAATGTTCAGACGTTCTTGATAGACATCAATAGAACACCGGCAGTTGCCATTGACCAACTGTTTCCATGATATCAGTGTGTATTTATGTGTGTACGTGTGTGTAAATGATCGTACGTATGAGTGAATGTTCCGCACTTAGCCTCCTAGTCGTTCCACATCAATCTCATTCTAATGAAAGGCGCCTTGCTCTTGTCAAACCATGGCTCCAACTGTTTTTTCTCTTAATTTGATTTGGGGATGGTAGGAATTTTTCTTGGCCCCTAGACTACGTTGATACAAATTCCACCTCAGCATAATTCAGCTCTATTGATGTGGTGAATAGATAAAATAACAGAGTGTGTAGTTCAAACACATGGAAGAGAAGTGGGAGGGGTGGTCACAAAGGTGAGACCCCGCCCGGCTATCAGAGCTGATCAGTGAGGGCGTCACTGAAGCATACTAACTGCTGATTATCCTATGTATCACTATGTCCTATTGCATCAAAATAATAAACAAAAAGAAAGAATAAAGACCTAGACAGCAAAGACAGCAGCATATTTTGGGATACTATCTCGGGTAGTGATAGGACATCACAGCAGCAGCATGGCCGGGATGGTTGATAGGAGTCAATGATGAAAGAAGAAGGCGAGGATAAACAGGTCTTATCAGAGTGTGTGTGTGTGTGCGTGTGTGTGTGTGTGTGTGCGTGTGTGTGTGTGTGTGTCTCTGTAAGTATATCCATGTATGACCTTATTCACCCTTGCTCCATCAATAGAAATGTTATCCCTCCCTCTGTTCAGAGGTCCAGCCTGAGGGTCAACCTCTTAACCTGGCATTAACCTCTGAAATTATTTGAGTAAAATATAGACATGTGGAAAAGTGAGGGTGTGTGGGTGGGTACGTGTTTGTGGGAGAGAAAGAGACAAGCAGATAAAAACCAATGTTGGCAATGCTAAAAGGAAAAGTTTTGATTGACCTACATAGTCCCAGCTGTGTGGTGCATCTGGAGTATCAAGACAGGCAATATTGTAAACCCTTAACCCTCACCTACAATATACTCCTGGCCTATCAGCAGACTATGTTATAACCAAGTTAAAGAGTAGCAGGGCGGCGCTGGCCTCCACTCCCCACTTCTCTTACATTTGGATTTCAATTTTGTGATAGTCGGAGAGAGCACCTGAGAACACTCTACAGAGGGCTATGTGGATAATCCAGAGTCTCAGTCTTGAGCTGATAACAGGAGCTAGCACCATGTTCCACACACTTTCACTTAAGCTGGTAATATTGTGCGTCCAAAGAGGCAAAGCCAAGAATGAAAGAGGTTTTAAAAACATCCAGTGAGTTATTTGATTCCTGTCAGGCCATTTTGAATGTTCTGATTTCACCTCTGTATTTAGGAGGTGAGTGATGGCTACAGATAATGATAAGATGAGCATGAGAGACTCGACCCAAATGGCTGATTATGACGGGAGTCTAAGGAAAAAGGCAGAGTGAAATGTGATCTCCGTAGGTACGAACAGCATTGACTTTGATACTGATGATAGGTGGAGAGTGTGGGGATGACAGTTTCCCCTAAAACATCTTCTGCTAGTTCCAAGTTGCAATTAGATAAGAAATAGATAGTGCATCTTTGATAATAGAACATTTGCTAGATGAGTAACTAGTCTCAGAGTCTGTACCTGAGTGCGGGCATTGCTGCCCTCTCATTAATCCATAGACATGCAGTCTGCCTCTCAGTCGACTCTCTTCATGCTCCGTCTGACAGACAGTTGCGTGCAGATTTGTGTGTTTGAATTAAGAGCAGATCCACGGATCAAAGCACTAAATGAAGGCTTAATGAGAGGGACCTGAGATCAATCGAATACATTTTTTTTTCTTTTTTAAAGGAGTTACAAGTAGAAAAAGGACTAGAGGTTACAAGTAGAAAAAAGGCTGCAGGGATGAGCGATTACACTTATTATCAATAGCAATGCCACAATCAATCAAAGGGAGGTTTGCTACCTGCTTTTTTGAATTAATTTAATCACCTCATTTGAGGTTAAAAGGGATTAGCTGTGTGCACTTTGATACTATAGAGGTGAGAGCTGAGCGAGGAGATAAGAGGCATCGTGATACAGTTTGTGTTTATGAGCGGTGCTTCAGAAGGACACTCTGTATGCGGCTTTTAAGATTTTATTTTCTCTCCTCCCCATAGTGTAAAACAGGAGGAAAGCTAGACTTCTTGCCATAAGCAGATTGGTTTTCGTTTTTAAGAACGTGGAGAGATCCAAAACAGGAAAAAAGTAGAAAAACTGTCAAATGCAGTGACTACAGCTTGCAATAGCCTGCAGTTAAAAGGAGATGGGGGGGGCTGCCGAAATTAATTGGAAAGGAGGGAGATAGAGTTAGGGAGGGCAGGCAGGGAGGCAGAGCTCAACATGAAACAATTTATCACTCTACCAGTCACAACATGCCTGGCCCTTGCCTCTCCCTGTGCTACTAACAAGTGCTGTGGACACACATCAAACGCTCTCGCTCTAAAACCGACCGTGTTTGTGTTTAGGGCCTCGGTTTGCTTTTTCTGAGCGCTATAACTTGTTGTAATTATAATGTGTTTACCATAACCTGCTATGCCTCATCTCGCTAAACCTCCTAGACGGGAGTGGATGTCAGAAATGTGCTTCTCCCTGCCTTGGAACATCATCATCGTCTCAGCATATTTCCAGAAATGGTCAGCAGGCTATAAAAATTGGCTTGAGGGCAGGAACATCCTCCTTGGAAGAGTTACAGAGCAACAGAACGTCTCCATAAAGTGTCAGAACATGTGAGTGATACAGAGGAAGCAAGATCAACGGGGCTCTAAAACACTGGGAGGATTGTCTCTTGACAAACACTGCAGAGGGAACTGCATCCAAGACCCCCACCCCCCTTTTCCCCCAATGCAGGCAAATGTCAGCATCGATGTTCAGCATCACTTTGCACTGTGTGGTTCTGATTATTACGCCATCAGCAATATCTGACCTTTAGCGTTTTTACGACAGCAAAAGTTTAGATCAGCAATTCTTTACACGACAATAAATCAAAGTTTTGAATTTAATTCCAGAGCATTAAGGTGTTACAAGACTTCAATGCTCAGCTTGTTCTGTGGCTCAACGTCAACTGAACAGTTATCCAGCTAACTTTTACTTTCATCATTATTAGCTCATGCCTCACAGGCTGCAGCTGCAAGAATTAGCAAAGAAAACAGCGGGCTGTTCAAACACCCCATGCAGACACACACACACACACACACACACACACACACACACGTACACACACTGCAAGCTTCAGAAGTAAAAAGGTGAAGGCTGACACATGCACACATTCACGTCCTTAGGGCATATCTGTGGGCAGCCTTTTGTCAAACCGAGACTTAGCTGAGTTCTGCTGAGTGGTCAAATCAGATAGCAGCCAGGTCGACCGAAAACATTTTCAAAACGTTTTGTTACGGCATGTGTGCTTTCATCAGCCCTGTGAGAGTGAAACCAATGCCTTCTACTTTGTGAAGCACTGCCCACATTGTGCCTGTAGCACTGAGTATAGACGTCCAGGAATGTGGAGGCTGAGTCAAATTCTTTTTATTTTTTTTATTTTAACATATTGTTTAAGTTGTTACTGGCCAAGAATAGGCTGTTCCAGCGTAAAACTCATTTAGTGTATTGGCACCGATGTCAAACCATTTCTAATGATACCCAACCCTACCTATACTTAATGCTATATTACAAAATGTTGCTTGTTTCATTTTCCCCAAGCCTGTCCTGCAATTCTCCTATAATGTGTTGTTTGTGTTGGCTGTCAAAGGCTTGTGTCTATATGTCTACTGCTCCTGCTGAGCTGTCCAGCTGAAACAAAGTCAAGTGGGGGGGCTGAAACAGCATCCAAGCAATGGCTTGGATGCTGCAGAACCTGCTCTCCAAACACTTTAAGGACCATATATTCACTCTCTGAGTGAATATCAGGTTCCCTTTGCCTCCCTCGTTTGTGCCGCCATCCCAGGATCTACTGGTGTATTGCTGCAGGCAGTTTCTTGGTAGGAGAGATCAGAGGCAGGCCAGAGTCATCAATCCCCATCACTGAGGTCTGTGCGTATCAGAGGTTTGAGGAATGACTGTTTCTTGTCATGTGTGAGTTGTGACGGGTGAGTTTTATAAATTGAATGTGAGTTGAATGATTTTGTACTCACAGTTCTGATAACAGCTGCAGTCGGTGGAAGGCTCTGGGCTGGATCTCACTGATGTTGTTCATGCTCAGATCCCTAGAGAGAAAGAAGGGGGAACATCATTATCAAAGTATCAATCAATGTATACCTTATCAATGTTTTTTGAAGGTACTTGGGGCATGTAGAATTACAAATGTTTGGAACGCGGTTTTCACATGGCAGTCAATCATCAAGAGCGAGTAGTTCGCAGAGAGAGGTTAGAGGGTTAGGTAGAGAGGTTGGAGGACGAGAGGGAGGAGAGGGAGATGTAGAAGAGAAATTTTCCCCAATGAATCATTGTTGGGCAGCTGTAATTTCCTCCTCGTCCCAGTGACGCTTTCTCTTTTCCAGATGTCTCACTCTACCTTGTCTCAGATCTGACCCTTTAGTCTCTCTCCATATCTGTCTCCCTCTCCTCTTCTTTTTTCCTCCTCAGGTTTCGCAGGAGACCACCTCCTTCCTCCTTTGTTCATGGCTGTAACATAGACACAATCCCCATTCTCAGCCTCTCACACACACTCTGATGTGAGAGGGTGTGCTGGGGGCTAAGTGTTGACGCAGCTGCGTTGCGGTCAAAAAGGGAGAGGCGCAGGATGCTCAAACACATGCATGTGCACCCACACGCACACATTCAACGCACACATGTAACTGACGTTTTTAACACTTGGGATAGTATGAGGACAACTTATGTCTCAGCCTCTGGTAGAAAACATATATAACCTTATGGCCCCAGTCATGTAAGCTCACCCTTTTGATAAACACAATGAAAGCAAAGGGGGGTGCTACGTCACCCCTTCTTTGCTTTCACAGCCCTTAGGGTCTCGCACGAGTCTTCAAGAGTGAGGCTTGTGTGTGTGTGTGTGTGTGTGTGTGTGTGTGTGTGTGTGTGTGTGTGTGTGTGTGTGTGTGTGTGTGTGTGTGTGTGTGTGTGTGTGTGTGTGTGTGTGTGTGTGTGTGTGTGTGTGTGTGTGTGTGTGTGTGCGTGTGTGTATGACACTAACCATTGCTCATAAAGCCAGACCACCGGGCTAGCAAGTGTAAACTGTGCTCTCAGAAGCCCTTTGCAGTTGGGAGTTTTGACACATTGGCTGTTTGTTTGTCAAGTCAGCCAAGCTGACGGGGGGGCTGGATGAATCTATCCGCAGGCGTGATCTATTTTCAACGTCTGGGGCGATGTGGAAAAACCATGCATGGCAATATTCTTGTTCACCAATTAGGGTATTTGAGTAGCCTGTCATATTTAGCAGTATTCAGTCTGGTACCCTGTCAAATATAACATTTAACATCAGGCGGTCAGGATGTGGACTCCCACTGTCACTTTGGGTGAAGAGTGTGTGTTCTCACCAGCGATGAGCTTGCAACATTAATTGTGTCCTTTAGCTGTGAGATTTTGTAGGTCAGATAATTACGGTACGTAGCCTTTTGACATTGAATATTTTCCTTATGAAAGCATAATTTTGGCATGTTCATTTCCCTGCATGGGAAATTCCTGTTACACATGCCCCCTCCTGGGAGGTCTGACTGCAGAGAGAGGGTTTCAAGGTGTTACTCAGGGACACATAGGCAGGGTGGATGTTTTCGCTCAGTGTTGAGGGGAAAATGGTTGATTCTCTGACATTGCTTTTGTCTGTAACAGAACAAAACAGGGCATTATTATTCCACATCACCATTACCTCTGCATTTTGTGTTTTGATAGGCCACCACAAGCACAGGAGTGGCATTATACACATTTATGCTGCGGAGAGTGGTAATGCATATTAACAGCTGGTGGTGGTAATGCTCCATAAAAGGTAGCAATGGGCCAATAAAAGAGAAGGAGACCGCAAGCCAGAGCAAATGATGCAGGTGTCCAAACATTCAGACATTTGTTTCAGGAGGTATAGGGCTTCAAGGATACACACAATGCAGTTTGGTTTGAAACATGTTGTGTAGCCATGTTTGTCTACAATAAAAACTTCAGAGGGCACCTTTAAATATTATAATATCATTATAAGTCCATAGAATCTCTTACAGTTACAAATTAAATTTAAAATGTTCTTTTAGGGGAACATCACTAGGGCTGCCCCCTCTTAGTCGATTAGTCGACTAATCGGTCGTTTTGGTCTTAGTCGACTAAGATTTCTTTAGTCGATAAGTCATTTTTTATGCTTATTCATGCTTAATTACTCATTTCCAAGCAACTTATGTGAACATTTCTGGTGAACACAAGATTTAAAGTGGTGCTTTTGCAGGATTAATTGTGGAGAAACTCAGTTTTACAGATGGTTAATTAACTACATTTATGTTGCGCTTTTCTAGTCTTAACCACCTCTCAAAGAGCACAGCTCTGTCGATTAAATCAACTAAGAATTTCTTTAGTCGAGGACAGCCCTACACATCAGCTCCTCAAAATATCATACAGTGTAACTAATTACTTTTCTTAAGAGGAAACAAGTAGAATCATTCAGTAAATTTAAGCAAATCAAAAACTAATGTGTAATTTATTACTTTTTAAACTGTTTCTGATCTCAGGTCCCCCTCTCAACAAAAGTACTGGGTTGATGTCATGTGAATTATATACTTATATACTAATTATATTATAATCTGCTCAGGCTCTAAGCAGTAATTTGGGAATGAATACAGCAAGTGTAATGCACCGCTGCTTGATTAAAGTCAGAGGTAAATATAAGTGATAACAAAGTTGCCATGGGGATGACACAGCAAGCAGTAACGACAAACCATTTGAAATAATCAAGACTGGGTGACATCACGTATAACACAGGAAGCACACAATTACTTCATGGGGCCTCATGAACAATACACATACACACCTTAATCCTATTCACTGTCTGTGTACTAATATTCTTCTGCAAAAAATATTTATTGGAACATTCAGGGGGGGGGGGGGGGCATTAAAGCATAGCAACACACACATGCAGGCACACACATAGACACACACACATCACGCAGCTTCTGGGGATGCACCCACGAATGGATACAACTCTCCATTATCTGGTCCTGATTAAATAAGCCATAAACAAACGTTGTGTGAAGTCCATAACAGCGGCCTCACTCAGACAGAATAAACACACAGCAATGGAGAGAGAAAATGTTTAAAAATAAAGACACACAGTGGTGAGTCATGGGGAAGGGTTGAATGCAGCTCAGCTCTGCTGTGCTCTCCAACAAGCTCATTGGGAAGCCGGAGAGAGAGAGAGAGAGACATTTCTGCTGTGCAGGCCAAGGCCTCCGCTGACAACTTGACGTATCGTTGGAAGGCGCTGCGCTATGGCTTGTTTTTAAAATCAAATAACAGCTGTGGCTTTTTTAAACCATGATAATTATGATTGATGACTACCACATGTGCATTGTGTCGGCTGGCGCTGTGACGTGCAGATATTTTCAGCGCAAATAAACGGCCGCAAAAGAAATGAGAAAGAGAGCGCTTAAAGATTTAGCAGGCTCCGCAGCGTATAGGAGTTTCACAATTAGAATTGGGGTTTCTGTGTCCCAGTCTGTGTTTTATGGGCACCTCTAACACTGTGTGTGTGTGTGTGTGTGTGTGTGTGTGTGTGTGTGTGTGTGTGTGTGTGTGTGTGTGTGTGTGTGTGTGTGTGTGTGTGTGTGTGTGTGTGTGTGTGTGTGTGTGTGTGTGTGTGTGTGTGTGTGTGTGAGAGAGAGAGAGAAAGGAGACTGAGCGCAAGTATACTGTATGTGTCTGTGTGTGTAGTGCAATATTTCTTCCATTTATAGGTGACTGCGGTGTGTGTGGTAAGATGTCTGTCGCTCATTTTTACACCCCTATTGTTTTCCAGTGAGCCTGCAGCTGTGGGTACAGTCCCTGGTCGTGCTTTCACCACATCATACATGAACGCTGCCGGGGCATGGAAACAGATTGCTGTGTGTGTCTGTGTGTGTGTGTGTCTGTGTGTGTGTGTGTGTGTGTGTGTGTGTGTGTGTGTGTGTGTGTGTGTGTGTGTGTGTGTGTGTGTGTGTGTGTGTGTGTGTGTGTGTGTGTGTGTGTGTGTGTGTGTGTGTGCGTGTGTGTGTCTGACAAAATGGAAGTTCATGTGGTTTCTTTTCTTTAATTCCCATGCGAGTATTGAGTAGGGAACCGTCCTGCCCTATCTTGGCCATCACGGCGTCACCAAAGCAGCCTGATATTGCTCACAGAACAACACATCTCTCAACCGACAGAGGCACACAGGCCATCTCCTCCCCTCAGATCTCCCTCTGCTTGCTGAATGATGAACTAAAGACTCCTGAGCAGTATTAGGAGCAGAGGATGCAGACATGGAGACCCATGCTCATCCCTCAACAAACACACTCCCAAATGTGCCTCTTAACTGTTCTTTTTATCCCCCTCTGCTCTAAACCTGCAGAATGACTGACAAAGCCCCCAGTGATCTCTTTCTGTTTCCCTGGAGAGGAATTACATTTGCATGTGCATGCATGTCATTTTGTGTGTTTAAGCACAGTAGTGTGTGTGAAATTGTGGCCAGTATTGCAGCAATTGGAGGAGTAAAAAGAAATTGACTTTTTTTCCATTCTTATTTCCTCCATCGTTCCGTGATTTACACATACACAATGGGCTCTGATAGATCATTTATTCTTTCCTCTCCGCAGTGTGTGAGTGTGTGCATGTGAATGTAAGAGAGAAAGGTTTGGCATGGGAAGAAAGGTAAAGCACTGGATATTTGACTGCTTTATGCTGTGATTGATAGAGTAACCAAGGCAAGGAGCTTGTCTTAAGGGGGGAACGGAAGCATGAAGAAGCAGAGGTACATTTCCATTCATCAGCCTTGGACCCTTCTCTCCCTCTCTCTTATGCCACTCTATCGCTCACACTCACTTTTTCTCTCCCTATCTCTGTTTCAAATTTCAACTGGAGCATGGGGTTTCACAGTCCGGTAGTTACAATAATGTGATTCATCATATTTCCTCTTCGCCGTCAACAGAACTACTGAAGTATGTTATCGGCTCTGTGATCAAAGGCAGTGTGTGGGTGTGAATGTGCCCCTAGCTCCGTTGTAGCCAATTTCAAACTGGAAGCATTTCTGACAAGAGTTGGTTGATTTAGCGCAAAACAACTTGCCACATCATATTAAAAAAACCTGTTTATGTTCAGAGACGTACACACACACACCCATGCTAGATCCACAGGCACTTGTACACACTCCGGGCTCCGGGTGGCTTTTGTGGATTGAATGATGGACCACCCTGGTGAGTGAATATACCCTCAGAACAGGACAGATGCGATGAGCAATCAGGTGTCTGTTTCTATCATCAATGGTGAAATGTGTCAGTCAGACAAAGCTGCCTCTGCTCTGGAGCAGGCTGAAGTGAGATGACGTGATACATTTCGCTTTGGAGAATTCCATTGTCTCAAAGTTAAAAAAAATAAAAAAAAACTTGTATGGAGAAGGTTTCTGGCATGTTGCTCAAGCATGAAATTGCATGCAGGTACAGTATAACAATGCAGCAAAGGCATGTAAACAAGCAGGCTTACATTGTTGCCCTTTAGAAGGATGTTTTTTGATGACTCTCTCTCTCTCTTACAGTACACACACACAAAATCACTTCACAAGAGCCATGCCCTGAGGTCTTCCCTCTCACTTCCTTCCCTGCTCTCTCTCTCTTTTTTCTTGCCTCCCTGCCAATCCCTTTCTCACTCGCTCAGGTGGAGACTCTTACCAGACAAACAGCCAATGATGGCAGTAAGCTCTGCACCTTTGAAGGCGGCTTATCTTTGAGGAACATTAGAGTAATAGATCTTTAGTAGAAATCAACAACCAGAGCCTTGCCCAGAGGGCAGGAGTTCTGCATTAGTGGTGCTTAAGCCACACCTTGGCTGACTTTTACAGTAACTATGACAGTAATGTCTTCAGTCGGATTCAGCCAGTCTGATCCTTTCCGCTTAGTGCTTTGAAACAGTTAAGGCTACGATGAAAGAGGATCTTTTATTCCACACAATGCAACTGGTAGTCAATGCTCGGGCGCCGCCTTAAAAAGGGCCTAAATGGTTGTGTGTGTGTGTGTGTGTGTGTGTGTGTGTGTGTGTGTGTGTGTGTGAGCAGAATGTGTATGCGTACTGTGTGAGGGTGAGGTCTAAGTGTTTTTTCTATCTGAATAGACTGCTTTGGCATTCAGTTTCTCTCTTGGTCACACACACACGCACACACACACACACACACACATACACACACACACACAAAGAGTCAGGAAGGAGGGTACAATGCTGTCCTCCCCTCCTCCTTCCTCTAAAGATGTGTTTTTTTCTCCCTCTCTCCCAGACTTCCTGGGAGGGGTACACTGGCCTTTGTGTCCGAAGGCACTCTCTCTTTATCTTTCCCTCTCTTATTCTCTCTTTCTCTCATTCATGGGGCACAAAGAGCGAGGGAGAGGGCGAGGAGAAGTCTTTCACCTGGACAAGGAGGGCCACGGGGAGGACTTGGCTACAAAAGAGCAAAGAAACAGAGAGGGAGGGAGGAAGAGAAAAAAGGAGATAACATGACAGAAAAGGGAGATGCGTCTGTGTTTTTGTGTTCCCATGTTTTGTGCTCTTTTCCGCTCGCTGTGGTTTAGGGGAGAATGACAGGCGGATGTCTGGGTGAAGAGAGCGGCTGTTTAGTCTGAGGCCGTGTCATGGGAAACATATTCATGCCCTCTGGGACTTATTCATACCCTGGTATACCACACATACACACACGTGCACGTACACACTCTATGTCCGCTCCTTGTCCTCCCACACACACCCTGTCATGAGACGGAGGGGGGGGGGCTAGAGGGTGAGGTGAAAGGTCAAGCACTTCAGTAATGGAACAGGAAGTGTTGGAACAGTCGGCACTACACAACATACAACTGCCTCCAACATGTGGACAGAACTGACAGGCAGCTGTTGTGGGTAGGACATAGCTTTGCAAGGCAGAAAAGCATTCACAGCCCTGCCCATAGTCCACTAATATGTTGTTTTGGCATGTATATTTCTGGTTTTCATATATGTTAGTTACATGACATGTGCCAGGCAGCGTATTTTGTTTCTTCCTAAATCAAAGCTAGCAGTTTGTGCCACATGAAGGAAATGTTTTATGATCACAGGACAAACACTTGCCACTGAGATCTGTTGAATGAATGTCTGGAAAAGGGTTACAAATTTCACCACTTTTCCACACATCCTGAAAAGGTATCTCTTACAGAGGTTCTCAGCAGTGGATACAACAGTAAATGAAACCTGATGAGTATTAGTGTCGGGCTCTATTATGACTTCATTTTCTTAAATGGCAGAAACAGGAGGACACTGGATCTAGTTAGAAGACTGCTCAGATCCACTCCTGACTCAATTCTCTTATCTATGATCAGCTCATCTGCTCCATATATTTAACAGTAACCCATGGATAATATCTAGACCTGAACGTAGATCAGCACTTGATGAAATCTTACCCCGTACCATTGAGGACACGTGGCTGCTGTTGGTTTAAAGAGATTTAGTTTGGCCTCTTGCCATGCGTGTAAAAAGTCCAGATTTCCTTTTTTGCTCCTTCTCAGACATGTAATAGAGACGTGTAAGACGAGTAAGTCTGGCTGCAGTTGCAGAGGCTCTGCAGTGGCAGAATTCTCTCCATCATCCCTTTACGGCAGATGGAAAATGCACCTGTGAAGTCCAGTCTTAGCAAGAATTATACTATTGCCTTATGCCATCGTAGTGACCTGACTGCTGTTTCTGCATTCAGATCATTTCACCAAACTAAATTAAGAGCATTGAGGAGTCATCTCCTTTTCCCCTACCATTAATTTCTCCACCTTCTGTTTTCTACATCCCCTCTTCCACTCCCTGTGCAGTATCCCCATTTGGCTACGCTATGTACATATATGTGTGTGTGTGCCCTGAGGTGTGTGCACATGTGTGCAACATGTAAGTGTGTCAGTGATTGCTTCTTTGTTCCCTTTAGCTAACTCCTGTCCCAGTGGTCCATTCTCCCGACCTAATCCCTGCTAGCATCGCTGTATCAGCACTGCTCTGTGGGATGCTTTGATGCGGCACAGGGAGATTGGATAGGGCATTAACCATCATTAAGTCAGTATGTGCATGTGAGTGAGTGTGTGTGCAAGCAAGCAATCATGTGTGTACATACATCCATGCTCGTGCAACGTGTTCTTCGGTGTGTGTGTGTGTGTGTGTGTGTGTGTGTGTGTGTGTGTGTGTGTGTGTGTGTGTGTGTGTGTGCGCGTACTGTGTGTGAGAGCAGAATGTGTGTGCATACTGTGTGAGGGTGAGGTCTAAGTGTTTTTTCTATCTGAATAGACTGCTTTGGCATTCAGTTTCTCTCTTGGTCACACACACATACACACACACACACACACACACACACACACACAGAGAAAAATGGTGTGTGTGTGTGTGTGTGTGTGTGTGTGTGTGTACATTGTTGGAAAGGGCATTAAGTATCATTAGCTCTTACTAGTCATCACCTGCACACTGCCAGCCCCACATGAGCCACTTTAGTCGGCAGGCCTGGCCAGCGATCACACAGATAGGCAAACAGAGACAGACAGACCCATATTGAGGTACAGAGGGAACTTGGAGAGTTATGTCCTACACGCACTGCTATCAGCACTCATGCAAACATTCTCCTTTATGTCTAGAGCCCACTATTTTTGTAATTTTACACTTCACTTTCTATTACCAAAATGTTTTATGAGCCATTTTCATCACAAAAGTAAGCAAAAGTAAGCAAGCTCAGTGCTTTACAGAAGAGACAAGATGAGACGCAAACTACACAAACCATAAAATATAAGGTTATACGATCAAGAGAAAGCTTAAGAAAACAAGCAAGTTGTAAAATATTTCTTAATTATCTTTTTGCACTGATTTTGTTTCTCTTTGTGATCTAAATCAAGGAGCCACAACAGCAAATGAGGATCTTGTTTGCAGCAAACTGGGGTAAACTGTGTATTCTTGCAGCAAGAAACTGAACAACTTGTGGATGAGTGGAGACATCAAATCCTAATTTTGTTTTAAAACCAATCTGCTCCTTTTAAGAAAATGTGGTATGTTACTGTTGAAAATGTATTAAACATGTATGTGTTATCTAACCCTAGGCACATGCACTGACACAAATGATACCTGGCAAACCCACAGGTCATGCATGCACATATATATATATATATATATATATATATATATATATATATGCATGTACACGCACTAGAACAGTTAGGGACATTTGTCGTGGCCTGGCCCAGGAATAGACAATGCCTTCTCTGTAGTGGAAAAGAGAGAGCAAGAGCACTTGCACTGATTCATGCACTCACACACACACAAACATTCCCATGGATTCCCAGGGTTAGAAAGGGGCTGAATAGGAATCTGGGCCATGCAGGCATTCTGAATCATCTCAGTCAGAAGCAGCCCTTCACCCCTCAACCACGCGTCACACAGAGCACATTCCGAGGCCCCGTGTCATACTTGCATCATGCTGCTATCACACGAAATATACAGATTTACATATGCAGTCGGTTGGCACAGGTCTGATCCCAACAAATACCAACCACGGTTGTGTTTAGTCCACATGCACTGTCCACTCCAAACACATTATCCATTTTACTTCTCTGATCTCCACCTCCTCCACCCAAGTTCCCTTTAAGATCTTGTGTCGTGATTGCTTTCTACGTTTTTCCAAAGGACAGGATATGGAGCGGTAGAGCACACTATGGCCTCTGTGTCTTCCCTGCCTGCCGCTCCCGAGAGAATTGTCATTGTTTCCATTGTTCTCCTCTACCTGCCTACCTGCCGTCTGTCCCTGAGCGACATTTAAAAGCCTCCCAGGTTGCTCTCAGGAAATCACAAACCACATGCACTATCCAACGCGGACTGCCTATGCCCTCTCTCCAACACCCTTCTGGCATAAATATCACTTTGTAGCAAGACAAAGTGGCTTTTTCTGCTAGTGTTCACCGCTGGGCCTCCAGGGAATCTAAGAGAGAGTTGAGGAATTGACATTGTGAGGCAAACACTTCAAGTTTGCAGGAAGGAAGGAATACAGAAGTAATGAGATGAATGAAGAAAGGAAATACTTTGTGCAGAAAATTCCTTTTATGCAACTTTATAAGCAGAATAGATGAACTATGATGACATATATCACTTGTTTCTAACTCTGTATAATGCCTGTAACTCTCTTCCCCAGCTCTGATCACAGCTGCTAGTTAGTTGGCTTGTAGCCAAAGCCCCTCCTCCTCCAATACACATACACACACCTTGAAAACATTTACCATTTGGATTGGGTACACACCCTTCACTTTTTCTCACTCTGCAGCCCTGAGCGATATGCATTAATTTAGGAGGCGCATTGCACATCAGTGATCAGAAATTCAAACTTAGTGCTGGATGACCAGCTTCAACACCTGCTTTGAAGACACACACACACACACACACACACACACACGCACACCTGTAGCACTTATTGTATGGATTCTTGTTCTATCTAAAGGAGGAGGCCACAGGAAACAGGTGAGGAAAGGGGAATAGGTGGGGGAGGAAGGATATACAGAGAGAAAGAGAGGGAGGGCTACCATAGACGCCTGGAGCCAGGACACTGATGCTAGAGCTGATAGCTGCTGTATAGAGAACCCTCCGCTGACAGTACACACACACACACACTGTTCTTTTTTCTCTGCAATTCTCTTATTTTTGTAATTTTTTCCCCTCAAATCCTCGTACCCCTCCATCCCTTAGAGCTTTCTTTCTCATTCTCTCAGACATAATGTTTACAGTGTGACCCCGGTCGCTCGTGATAGGAATCATTCCATCTACATAATGACTAAATGACACGCACACGACTGTTACAGTCATGGCCACCATACAGGGTCAGGATGTTGTCCCCTGTGTGTGTGTGTGTGTGTGTGTGTGTGTGTGTGTGTGTGTGTGTGTGTGTGTGTGTGTGTGTGTGTCAATCTTCCACATTTCTCTGTCACGAATTTTTAATCCTCACTTTTCTCCTCATCAGCTTTCATCCCTTTTCTTCATCTTCCCTCTCTCCATTTTTCTTACACTCTTGCTTCACCTCCACTTGCTAGAAAAAAAAAAATCTCTCAGCAGTCTGGGTGGTCTTCAGACACACATGCGCGCACTCACACACTCCTTGGTTTTCCTCTGTCTGGTAATGTGCTAGCTGTGGTTTCCTGGCCTCGGCAAAAACACCGTTAGAAGTTCACCGCACTCACCGCTACCACAAAGCATCACCTAATCGCAGCTCAACTCCAGTCACAGACCAGGCCCGGACCCACACACTCTTTTCCTCTTACACACATGCACACACTGGTGACCGCTGAAGGAAGAGTGAGATGTGTGAACATAAGCACCTGACAACCTTAGAAACAGTCTATGTACAATATATCACACCAGCCACATGAACATATAAATTATTCTCAACATGATTAAGTATTTGCGGTGCATATATCTATAAGGGGGACAGCTGACTAATGAATTTGCTCCAAGCTAATATTTTTGACAGACGGGTACTTATTGTGTCACTGTGAAGCCATCTCTTATTCTGAGTTACCTTGCTTGCAGCTACACATAAAACAGCATTGATCCCTGGTGTACGTACTGTACGCAGTGTTCTTAAACTCAACACATATTAACACACATGCACACACACCCTTGGGCACTGTCTTTCCTCTCTTATCTGATATCAAAGAGAAGGTGTTTCAAAGCATCTCACATGACAGCTCATTTCATGTGTTGCCCACGGAACCAATTGTTGTCATAAATCTCTACCCACTCAGCTTTGAGTTGCTCGGAGCACCTTTGCCTCAGAAAAGTTAAATGCTGTTGCAGAGTCAACCTGTATTCGCTCATTGTTGTTATACAATTGTTTTTGTTGATTAGTATTACATTATGTATCTGCTTATATGCAGCAGGGTCATCCAAATGTGCAAAAAAAGTGAATCGTGCATAGCCTGAATTGCCCTCACGGCCACTATTGCATGAGCAGTTGTGCTCACTTTGAAGAGCTCTCCGATGACACCGGTGAATGATGTCATATACTTTCACAGCGTTGTATGGATGTGGTTTGTAATGTGGACTGTTCCCAAGCAAATCCCTGTGACCTGGGCGGCCTACAGTGTGTGCTGGGAGGCTAATCCAGCCTCCACAGCGCAGCGGGGCGTGCTGGACAGTTCGACAAATCCTGGTGGGGTTTGGGCCGGCTCGCCGCTGTTGTAACCTTTTATACTTCAGGACGAAATGAGAAACTGTAGCCTGCTATGCTGGCTTTGGGTGTGTGTGTGTGTGTGCGTGTGTGTGTGTGTGCGTGTGTGCGTGCGTGCGTGTGTGCGTGCGCACGCGCGTGCGTGCGTGTGAGAGAGAGAGAGAATGTGGGCAAGGTTAGGAAGGGGAGGTTGTTTTGTTTGTGTTTGATGATTTTTATCAGCAAAGCAAAAGAGAAATCTGTGATTCTCTTATCTTAATTTGTTGCGGCATCTCTCCTGCTGTCCCACATTCCCTTCTTCTCCCCTCTGCAGTAATATGTGTGTGTGTGTGTGTGTGTGTGTGTGTGTGTGTGTGTGTGTGTGTGTGTGTGTGTGTGTGTGTGTGTGTGTGTGTGTGTGTGTGTGTGTGTGTGGGCGTGTGCGGTTGGTCTCTGAGTTTATTTATCTTATTCTAAATCAGCCCTCAAACTCACTAATTGGTCCAGTTCCACTGTTAGGTAACGAGGGGAAATGAGCAATTACTCTTGTGTTTGTAGGGAGTGTGTGTGTGTGTGTGTGTGTGTGTGTGTGTGTGTGTGTGTGTGTGTGTGTGTGTGTGTCTGTCTGTCTGTCTGTCTGTCTGTCTGTGTGTGTGTGTGTGTGTGTGTGTGTGTGTGTGTGTGGCTTCAGTGGAACAGTTAAGAGCTGTGAAGACTTTCACAGGGAGGGTCTCAGGTCATCACTGTTTTTATTTTAGTGGAAGACTGAGGTTCAACACACTCCCTCTCAGATTCATCCCTCCTTGTGTATGAGTATATGTGAGTGTGTTGTCTTAGTTTTGTGACATAGTAGAGTGATTCCTGGATTGACTGAGAGACCATATTTCACCTCCATAAACTCTACATGTGTTTTAGCTCTCAAACGAACACAGTGAAATCTGGCCATCGTAGGCTCCCAAGACAGCTGAAGAGTCGGGCATCATTCAAGTAGTCTTTTATGTGTCTCTTTGAGTCGCTTGCTACATAAACTGTTGATCTTTCCTCCCTCCCTCTAAATTCTATCCCTCCACTCATGTAATAGTTGTAGAGCCCCAAGTGAGCAACTGCTCTATCACACCCTGTTTCCTGGATTAGACTTATATCACTTCAATATCAGTTATCACAAAGTGTCTCTAATCTGTCCTCAGAGGCTTACGCAGTGAAGCAATTTGAAAGATCTGGCTTTAAGCCACAGCAGGGTTGTGTAAGAAACTGCTCATATCTGACTGTCTTTAACATAATTTAAGTCTAAAGCTTCTCTCTAAAAATTCCTGGTGGTCAAGTGGGCTTAATTTCTGCATCTCATTATGAAAAAACCTTGTTAATGAGTAACGTTCATGATCATGTTTCTAATTGTATTAACAGTATGTGCTACTTTTCTAGCCAGCCTGTCAAACACATACTTACTAATCTTATTTAAAAATGCAGTCAAAGTCCTTCAATGAGGCAATTTTATCAGGTTATCAAGCAAAAAAAATGCCACATTTGGCATGTGCCAAAAATAAAAAGATTTGATAAAAATAATTTGGATTTGTTTAAACATTGAGTCTTGGTGTCAGACAACAGTGAGATACAAATTAGTGACATTGACTCATTGACTGAATCAACTCATTGAACATATCGCACATTTGCACATCTGTGTTCAAACACTTCCTTTTTCACAAACACATGCTTCTGTCATGTCCTTGCACCGTGCACACACACAAACACACTTGCATACATGTACACAAAGGCATACACATGCGCCCACTCTCACGCTCGGTCTCCAGTTGGCGCTCAGAAACCTGATACTGAAAGAAGTTGTCCAGTAATTTTGCCATAGTGGTCAACACACATACACACACACACACAAAACACACACACGTGTTCCCTCTTGGCCCTGTCCGTTTTATGTACATGCGGGTTCTGCTGTTGTTTCCTGGCCACACATCCAAGAGACTGTTGCCTTCTGTTCTATTTTTAAAAGAGGTCTCCCAGCTTGACTAGCATTTTTCATTTACAAATTATAAGACTAGCTGTTGGGACTCACGATTGGCAGTCCCATTTTTTATTGTTCATAGGAACAAATTGGCAGTAAGACATGATAAATGAGAAAGGAAGTGAAGAGGTTTGGAGAGCACAGAGTATGAGGGATGAGATACAAAGTGGATACACAAGAAAAAGATGATTTGGGTCAAGGAAACAGCACAAAGGCCTGGAGGTGAAAAGGTTCAAGTGAAATGGGACAAGATAGCAACACCCAGGAACTCCCCAACTGTCGTAACAAATGCATGGTACTCACAGGTAAGTGGTGAGAGGGCTGAGGTTGGTCGGCACAGACGATAGTCCCAATTCTGAGCAGTCCACCATGATGAAAATCCCATCTTCTTCACACTGGCACGGAGACGGGCACAGCGGGGTCGCCGGTCCCTGTCTGTCCTGGATCCGTCCGTACCCCCACACTCTGGGGACGGACCCCCAAACTCCTCCAGCCACACAGAGAAACAGAAGCACAGGCAGCATGTCTGACTGTCCACCTGTCTGCAACTACACCTGTAGAGATTTCTGTCTTGTCACACTCTCTTTTGTCCTCTTTGATGTTCGAAGAAGCAGCTTTGATCAAGTGAAGAGGTTCCGATGTTTCTTTGTGTTTCCAAATCCTGGCTCCTGGCTCTGTTCAAAAGCCTCTTACTGCCTTTTTCTCCGTTGCAGGTTGTCTGTCCTTGTCACAAGTTCTATCTCCTCATCTCTCTATTCCTCTCAGTCAGCACTTCATCCCCAGGGGTTAACTTTGTTGTTGCCTCTCTTCCCTCTCACTCTGCCCTCTCCTTCCTCATCATCTTTCTCCCCCAAACACAGTCACTCTTTCTCCCTCTCTCTCACTCCTTGTATATATATATATATATATATATATATATGTATCTTGCTCTCTCTGTCTTTCTCTCCTTACCTATTGTAGGAGCGCATGAGTTGTGAATGAGCCACCCTCATTGGCCCACAATTTAGGGATGGGCTGGAGCATCTCCGGAAAGTAGGAGGGGCCCGCGATTCTCGAACTCTACCCTCTCTTACTCCCTCTCTTCCTTTCCCCCTTTTCTAATGCCTAGAAGCTCGGTGTGAAGAGAAAGAGTGTGTGTTTGGTTTGAGGAAGAGAAAAGAGGAGGAGGGCTGGGTGGCAATGCAGTACTGTGGTGTGAGATCACAGTAGATTTCTCCGTGTGGGACCTTAAGAATGGAACTGGGAGAAAATGAGAGAGTGTTTATAGCTGAACGAGAGAGGAGGAAAAAGCCAGCTCTGGAGGATAAGAATGAGTGTGTATGACTGTGTGAGAGAGATGCAGAGGGTCAGAGTGTGTGACTGGGAGTGACTGTTTGGAGGAAATTGGAATTCTGACACTTCAGCACCCCTCAGTCCCCAGAAAGATCCAAATCCAGTGTCTCGTAAGTCACACCTTCTCAGGTTTCTGCTGCTGGAATGTCGCGATCACACACACAAACACACGCACAAACACAAATGCTTGCATACACACACGCACATTGGATACCCAAAGAAAATAACAGATTATGAGTGACCGACGCAAAGGAGCTCACATATCCATTTCACATGCACACACTCCGGTCTATAGAGAAAAAGAGTGTGGATTTGTGAAGAAGTGTCAGCTGCCTCGGGCTAAAGCCTATCTGTATTTCACAGTCTGTGTGCTCACTTGCAGTTTTTCCACAGAATGTAAAAAAAAAAAATCTCATCTGACCTCCCTTTCTTTTATTACAACACATAGTTCTTGGCTGTGTATATTTTATATTAAAAATGAAATATGTGCTTTTCCTAAAACACTGACCACAAAAGAGGGCTATGTACATACAGCCGAATGCAGAATGCTATAAAATGACTCTGCTTCATATGATACACAACTCAGTTTTACATGCTGTGCACCTGTAAGTACAGGATGTTGCATAACTGCCTAATGATGCATTTTAGTATAATTATAACAAGTCAAAGAAAGCAAAACTGGCTTGACATTCAAAGCAGAGCCGACGTTAATCTTTCCTTTTGTTAGATTTCAGGCGTATTACCCAGCAGCAAGTACTAACGCCGCCTTCACATTGGCAGTTGAAATCAGCTCCGATACGGCTTCGAAACGACCGGAAGTCATTCATTTCCTATGGAGATTCGCAGACCGCATGCAAATGGGTCTGAACCGGGTCCGAACGAGTGCAGTGCGGAAAAAATTGTGTCCGTTGGTCATTGGGATGCGTCTTGCGACAAGCAACGGACAGTTCCTATCCGACAATTTGAGCGGAAGTTAGCGTTGCTATAGTAATGATAAACAAATCTGAATTCTTAACTTTTAATGAAATAAATAATGATTTCATAACGATATGTTGTCATGTAATTTTTTAATTTTCATGATTTCCTAGCTAACGTTATTAGGGCAGTTAATACAATTGCTTGCGTTAGCTAATCAACGCTAACTACCTAGCTAGTTGTGTTAGATTTCTACTATTCCGACGCTTTCAACGGTTTTAGTACGTCTGCTGGGGGCGCATTGCGTATTACGGGGCTGATTTCAAGTGCCAATGTGAAGGCAGTGTAAGAAGTAAAAAGCTGCTGTGGAAAAATAGGCTGTTCTCTTAGTTCCTGGAAAGCTGAGGTTTGAGGAACCAAGGCTTTCAGTCGGCGGCAGCAGTATGTTACATGCACGCAAAAGCACACATACAAAACCAGAACAGAGATGCAACATGTTGCATAGAAACTGGGCCTAGAATAAGTGCACACCATGCTATTTGCAAACGATACAGTTATAAATGTCTTTGCACCCAGTCTGACTTTGTCTACCCCTCCGACTGGTCTGTCTGTCTCTCTATTCTGTCTTTCTTTCTCCACCATTCTCTGTAGGCTGAATAGTTTCTCATTAATTAATTAACATTCCTATGCCACTGTGTTTTCTGAGGGGCCTTTGTTATGTCCCCACAAAAACTCTTTCAGAGCTGTTCTTCACATAGTCTCTCATGCTCTCTCTCTCTCTCTCTCTCTCTCGTGCTCTCTCTCTCTGCTCTGTCTTTTCTCCCTCTTTGTAGTGGAATGCACGTTGTTGCTCTCTGTCTATTGTCGGTTTAAAAATGTTGTGTGAATTGTTTTCAAGTGATGTTTTATGGTATTTTTTTTCTTTCACTATCTCAGCTGCAAAACACCTTGCATGATCTTACAGTTCACACCACATACTGCTCATACGTACATTACCACAGGCACACATACAAAAACCTGCACATGCTCTTCATACTGTACACCTGCAAACTCTTCCACCCCCTGGGCTCTCCACCTCTCCCCTTCTTGCGCACAGAGCTCTGTCATCTTTTTAAATGCTCTTTAATTGTCTGGCCCTAGGGGAGCCCTATAACATATGTACTGTAAAAACCTGCATGTCTGGTCTCCTGCCTGTCTTTCTCTGCCTGTCTCTCTCTTTCTTATTGGTCTCTTTATCATCTTCTCATTGGTTATCCAGTCCTTCCAGGATTTTGCGATCGTGCCAATTCACACGAATTCATCCAATCATCGTGAATTTGGTGCAACTCGCAATTTTGACCAATCACCGCAACTTTTTCGCAAATTTGACCAATAACCGGAGTTTCCTGCAACTTCAACCAATCCCAGCCGTCCCATGTGCCAGACTTTGCATCATTATGTGACTCTGAGAGCCAATGACCAAGCGGGAGTGAGAACGGGTTGAAGTAACACATACGTCGCCAAATTCATTGCCTTGTTTCTGATATGAAGACGAGACGAGACTCGAACATCTCACATTTACCAAGAAAACGTACAGCGAAAGACCATCCTGCCAACCTGTATACATTTTTAACATCGATGTACGCTGTAACGTTTTTTTCACTCTAAAGTTGCTGAAAGCTGCTGCTGTTTCAATCCTGTCGGCTCTCTGCAGCGGGCGGGGCTGCTGCTCAGTTCCCACCGCGACTGATGCACGCGTGCACACAAACACACACAGTGGATGCAGGAAAAACAGGAGATGAGACGTACAAGATGACCTAAGTTGAGGAGAGCAGTAAGTCCAGTAAGTACTTTATCAAACCGTATGAGTGTGTGTCCCAGGCCAGGATAGGAAATTAACTAACAATGTAAAGATCAACAAGCCACTGACACATACAGTATGTTCAAATTTGATTCATTCAATAAATTATAATTTTTTGTCTTAAATCCACCAGCCATTTTCATATTATATCAACATTTGCAGCATCCTGAGTCTTTTTGGTAAGGTTACATAGGAAAACTCAGCCCAGAGTAGTTTTATTCTCCCCAAAACAAGTTTCCTTTTTATTTTTAAAGAACAATACAAAAAAAATCGCAACTTTTTTTGCAACTTTCACTGTCTCCCGCAACTTCATTGCAACAAACATACAAAAGACATTGCAACTTTTACCACAATGTTTTACAAAAGCTCCCGCAAAATCTGGCATTTTGGGCCGCAACAATCTAAAAAAAAAGGACGCAAAATCCTGGAGGGACTGGTTATCCTTCTTCCCTTCAATCACAAATATGCAGACAATCAGACATGGCGCTCCTTACTGTTAGAAAAGTCAGCTACGTATTTGTTTAAACTGCACCTGCACTGACAGTTCTTTTTTTTTTTTTTTTAAATATTTTTTATTGATTTTTAACATATAAAAACTTTTTACACACATACAACGCACATTCAGCATCTAAGAAAAACAGATGCAAATGACAGACACACCAAGATTTTAAAAAAAAAGAAGTAAATACATAAAAATAAATAAATAAAAAAGACAAGTAAAAGCTTCTCATCACATCTTATGTTTGGCACAACTTCTTAATCAGCCACTGGTACAACATTTCCCCCACGTTCAAGAAAGAATAAAAAAGCGTTCCAGACCTCCTCAAACCTCCCATATTTACCTTTCACAATATAAGATACCTTTTCCATAGACATACTTATTGCCATTTCTTTCAGCCAGTTACCTATACTTGGCGCCTTTGTGTTCTTCCAGTGTAAAGCAATAAGACGTTTTGCTTGTAATAGACACATGTCTATTAATGCGTGTTCTTTACTTTTCAACGATATGTTTAGAGGGTATAGGTGTAATATAAATATTTTTGCAGAAATTGGTATATTGATATTCAGGATTTTATCTATTATGTATTTCACATCTTTCCAAAACTTCATTATATGTTCACACTCCCAAACGCAATGGAATAGAGTGCCTTTAAAAGTGATACATTTAACACACGTGTCTGGGATATTTTCATTATATTTGTGCAACGTGGTGGGAGTTATGTAAGTTTGCATCAGCCATTTATATTGTAATAGTTTCAGTCTGACATTTACTGTCTGGGTTTGAACTTTCTTGCACGCCTTCATCCAGTCATTCACAAGGATGTCCTCTTTTAAATCCTTCTTCCATGCTTCAAGTTTGTTATCTGAGGAGTCCTGAGACCCTGATACTATAATGCCATATAGTAGTGAAATCAAACCTTCTTCATCAAACGTCTTTTACCACTTCCTTCTCTAATATTGATAAAGATGGAATATCTAAAGAGTAATTTTGAGAAATGATTTGTAGGAATTTAAAGAAATGTTGTCTAGGTATATCAAATGTACGAACCAATTCCTCAAATGACATAAGTTTACTGAAGGAATATAGATCTGCTACTGTCTTAATCCCCTTATCTGCCCATATTTTAAAACCTGCATCCAATCGGCCTGGTTTAAACCTTGTATTGCCCCAGATGGGGCTGTAACAAGACAGGGTATTGGGGATGCCTAAATACTTCTTAGTTTCATACCATACATTTATCATATTTAAGACTATTGGGTTAGAAATGTTTTTTCTAAGGTCCTTGAGTTCTGAGGAATATAGATACAAACTTAGAGGCAGGTCAGATGTGATTGCAGATAACTCCATATCCACCCAAGAGGGAGTAGCTTGGGAAGAAAAGTGAAACATGATGGTTCTTAGAGGCCATCCACATGAAGATGCGTTTTGCCTCGTTTGGGACGATTGTCCACACAAATCCTGTAAACGCACTGCCTGTAAACGCACTTTTTTGAAACCTGGTCCCAGGGTGAATAAAAAAAAAACGGCTCACGTTTGGCTTTGTCTGGACGGCGAAACCTCATACGTGCGTATCGATGATGTCATCCCCATACACCTTGGCCTCACAGTTGACTGCCTTCAACCCAGCTGACGGCTCTAGCAGGGACGCAATGCTGAAGTAGACAACTTATCAACTAGCTAGCTAATCTGTCCGCTTATCAATTTCTTGAACAGATTATAGTAACTTTTAGCACGGCTTATTGTAGAAAGGCTACCGCAAGAAAAACGTGTAGCTAGATTATCAAAAAGACATCGGATCATTGATGTTTGTTTGACTGCCGATGTTAGCTAGCACAGCTAACGCTAAAGCTTACATATGGATTCATGTGGACATTAATTTTCTTGAACCGAATCCAGGGAAGACGGATGCGTCTTCGTCTTCGTGTGGACATGGCCTTAATTGTGCAGCCCAATAGTACCACTGCAAATTAGGACACTTAAGCCCCCCTCTATCATATGGTAAATATAGAAGTGAAAGGCGGAGTCTTACTAATGAAATTAGTAAATAATTTATTCATTCTTAGAAAGAGGTGTTTAGGAGGCGCCAAAGGGATATTTTGAAATAGGTACAAGAGCTTGGGCAGAATATTAATTTTCAAAATATTTATACGCCCTATTAGGGATGTGGGTAGAGATGTCCATCTTTCGATGGAATTATTAATATTTTCTAAAAGAGGGTCATAATTTACTGAAACAATATTCTCAAGAGTTGGTACAATCTTTATGCCTAAATATGTAAAGCAGTCCGTTGTTTTGAAAATGGATGCACGATGGTTGGGTTGTTGTCCATCTTCCTTATTCAGTAACATAAGCATGCTTTTAGAATTGTTGATCTTATATCCTGAGATCTTTCCAAACGAACTAATGAGTTCTAGTAAAGCAGGGATAGAGTTACTAAGGTGTTTTAAAAACAGCAGGACATCATCTGCAAATAAGGCAATTTTATATTCTATTTGACCAACAGTAATGCCTGTTATATCCATATGTTTCCTAACTGCAATTGCAAAAGGCTCAATAGAGATTGCAAAGAGGAGAGGAGAGAGAGGTGAACCCTGTCGGCAGCCTCTAGAGATGGCGAATGATTTGGATACCATGTTATTTGTTAGCACCTCAGCTACAGGATTGTTATAAAGTAACTTAACCCATTTGCAAAATCGTTCCCCAAAGCCAAACCTTGTCAGTAGTTCAAATAAATAGGGCCATTCTACCCTATCGAAGGCCTTTTCGGCATCCAGTGCTAGAACGGCTGTATCTTTTTCGCCCCTTTGGTCATGAAGAATGTTGAGAAGCCTTCTAACATTATGAAATCCCTGTTTAAGTTGTATAAAACCATTTTGGTCCTCTCCTATCAGTCCAGGTAGTATAACTTCCAAGCGCTTAGCCAAAACTTTACATAATATTTTTGTGTCTGAATTGAGGAGACTTATTGGCCACATGTTTTGCACCGACAGTTCTGATCGATGTGTGAAAGGTTAAATGTGAGTCGGTGTAATCCAGTTTTTCCCTGTGGGTGACTTCCCATATCTATTTTACACTGCAGCGTCTGATTTCACTTCATTTTCAATAATGTAGTTTGTTGGAATATAGACATGCATATTCTAAGGCACAGAATACATACATTTGTACTTGGGAAAACAATTTAGTACTAAAGTATTAAACCCACAGCAGTTGCGATGTATTTTGAGCAGAGCTGCTACTGATCCCTTAGCATCAGTAATTTAACTTAGCAAGACTAACATTCAGCATGCCTTCTTACTTCACACAGAGACATAAAAATGACATCTACAGGTTTGCCTGTGTATATACTGTGTAAGGTAAAAAAGTTAGAATCCCAATTTATCATAATATGTGTTTTGCACTTTAGTGTTATATTTCAGTATCACTTAGATTAAGCCCTGTGTGTCAATAATTAAAAGGGGGGAGGTGTCAAATCAAATTCTTCTCCGGGCTCCAGAAAGGCTTGGTCTGGCCCTGGGTTGAATGAATGGCTCAAACACACAGACACACAGTTGTTAGCATGTGTGCAGACATTTGTACATGCCACTGAAAAAGTATGCGTGCACTCACTCCCCTGCTCACACACACGCTATCAAGCAGTCAGCATCAGATCAAAGCCATAGCTCCCTGCCCTCTCCTCCCCCATCCTCCCTCTCTAGGCTGTAAACACTATCCAAGCAACGGCAGCCTTGAAGACACAAAGACAAGTAGCTACCTGACACCTGACACTAACTTGAGAGCACTCACCGTGGTCTACCTGGGAATAAAACACACACACACACACACACACACACACACACACACACACGGCTACCTGAGCTCCTTGCAGCAAGAAGAGTCCATTCAGGGAAAGAACAGAGAAAGCAGCCGTGCAATCAACCCCCCAAACACATACACTCCATCCCACCTCACCTCCTCACCCACATCCCCTGCACCACCCCTCTGCACATCCAACACCTTCCAGTACCTCTTATAAAGAGTATGTGTATTTGTGCACACTTGCATGCAGCTGCCTGTAGATACATATGCTCAGGCACATATGCTTGTGCTGAGGCAATTGAAAGCTAACTCAAGTATACTCAGCGGAAGCAAGTGAGGCGGCGTGTGTCGCCGGTGGCGGCAACCTAGGTGTGTTCTCTGGCTTTTCAGGTGAAACCACCTGAAAGCCAACAAAAGAACCCACTCCTTCTCTCCATCCCTCCCCCGTCCCTCTCTTCCTCTCTGCATCTCACAGTACAAAGGACAGAAGTGATTGAATGGGGCAGAAGGGGGATGAGGTAAGGGGATGAGGATGCAAGGGTGGGAGGGGGTGCTGGCGAGTGGGCAAAACAGAGGTGGAGGTATTTTTCTGTGTGTTTGTAGTTTGTGTGGGACAATAGTAGGACCGAGGATGTGGTTGGTCATGGAGTTCAACAAAGCAATCCATCACAAGCAAGCTCTTCACCTCAGTTGGAGGGTCGTAGGTTTGTCTTTTCTGTAACACACCACAGAACTGTTATTGCTACAGCATTTATATTTTGATCTTTTACAGCAGCATGTAACAAACAGGACAACACACAAAGACACAAAAAACACAACTATGCACAACAGTACATTACACACCATGTCAGCAAGATGTGTATGTTAGGCAAATGTAAAGGAAGGACATTTGTATGCAAAGCAACAAGAGTCTACAACCATGCTAGCTACTCGACGAGGCTGTATGTCAGCACAGTGGTGCTTTAAGCTCAATGCTAATGTCAGCATTCTAACAAGCATACAGTGTTAATGCTAACATGCTGATGTTTAGCCGGTATAATTTTTACCATGTTCACCATTGTCATTCGTTTTGCAGGTATTTGCTCATAAACCGTGTTGGACAATTTAAAACGTTGACCTGATGATGGTGCTAGAGGATAAAAATGTGTGTACCAAATTTCATGGCAATCCATCCAATAGTTGACTTGACATTATACTCAAAACCACAAATTTGAACCTCATGGTGGTGCTATAGAAAAGCCAGGGGATCAGCAAAGCTATCCTCTGGGGACCATGAAGGGTTGTGCAAGATTTCATGGCAACCCATTAAATAGTTGTAGCGATCTTTCAGTCTGAACCGACCAACCACCGAAGTGGTGCACTGACCGGTTGCTGTTCATACAGCCACATCTCTAGCATGGCTAATAAGAACTGTCACCGAGTTGTATAGCTTTTAAGACACTTTGCACACTATGTTATACACAAGACACAATGTTGAATATAATCTTAAATCAAAGTTTAGAAGATTATGTTTATTCAGACAGATTTTATATTTGTATTAGTAGAATAATACAATATTTGCATGGTATCAGTATTATAATTGTGTAAAATAGTAGCTATATTAGTAGCATCAGCTACTGACACACAGGAAAAGTTGTTGAAAAATGATGCCACTTAAAGGAACGCGCAGACTTATTGGGACTTTAGCTTATTCACCGTACCCTAGAAGCACTGCTACTTCCGCTACTTGGGCAGAGTGATTTGCTCGCAGCACCTGAGAAGCCCCGTGGTGAGGAGCAGAGAGTAACAACGGTGATTTTCTGGTGTTGCACTAATCACTCCGCCCAAGTAGCAGTGCTTCACCTTCTGGGAATATAGTTCCCAGTATGTATACAGTTAGAAGATGGCTGTGTCTCATGTGACCTTGTTATTTGTACACGCTGTGACTATACAAATCACAACATGTAAATAGGAAAATGTTCGTGTTATTTTGTCACTTATTGGGAGCAGTAGGCTAAATAGAGCCGGTTACCTCCAGGATCTGTGCTAAGCTAGGCTAGCGGTGGGTGCGTCAGACAGAGTTACAACACGCACGGAGATGAGAAGGGCATGTATGGACTCATCTAACTCTGGGGGATACGGTGAATAAGACAAAGTCCCAATAAGTCGCCGTATTCCTTTAAGAATTGGGACAATAACAATGATAACTAAACTTCTCCAAATACAATATGTTATACGGTTGCTTTAATATTTGTTCTACTCTCATTGGTGCAATGACTAACATTAAACATAAGAGGGAGCCCCTCCAACAATGCACACTGTGGACTGTGCATAGGAGCAGATAAATTCAGGTAAAGAAAGTAAAGTCTTCTCAGCAGTGACAGAAAAAGACTAAAGTACAAAACCTATTTTGCAGCCAAAGCAGCAAAGGAGAATACACATATATTCCTTCAGTATGTTTTGATATTCTTGAAGGAGTTTTATCTTATTTCATTAATTTTTAAGATAATATTGTGCACCAAGATATTATTATACCATGTCATCTTTATTGGCACACGTCAAACAATACATCTGTGTATTAAGCTGAGTGATTGATTCAATCCAGAGTGCACTATGTACGTGAACATGTAAAATATTCCGCAATAAATGATTTTAAGATGGTAGATAACTTTAAATGCACTACAAACAAACACTTTTGCTTACGTTAAGATGTCTGTCATAAGGCAAATCTTTCTTGTGTTTTGATCTCCACTCTGTTTTCTCTGCAGTGACAGTGTGATATACGAGGGTTAATATGGTGAAATAGACTGACTAAAGCAGACAGGTCTGCACCTGTACACTGCCAAAGACAGAGACGCTCAACTCTGATGCTATTCTGAGCGACGCCAGTGGCGCTGCAATCAGAGGGTGTGTGCTTTTGGGTATGTAGGTGCGTGTGTTTGTGTGACTGTTACACCTGTACATACTATCTATAAAAAGTTGATTGACCTAGAAATAAAGGGGTGATCACTGTGACAAAGACTGCCTTATCATGCCTCTGTATGTGTGCGCGTGTTCATGTCTGCAGCAGTGTGTGCACTTGTGCGTGCATGTGTGTGAGTGATGAATGTTTGTGCTGTTGTACCCAGTTCTGCTTGATAGTATCAGTCATGTCAGTGTGGAGAGAGACTGATGTGGAATGTTAACAGTGACTGAAACTATTGGAGTGTCTCCATAGAGTCCCATTCATGCAGAACCTAGATAGGACTAGCAGGAGACTCAACACAATGTAGTGAGAGATGAAGAAAGGAGCCTTATTATTGTAGGTTTCACACTAGACTCGGAGAATTCCAGTCATCTGAAAAGTACATAGCAGCAGTTGAAAGATTACAGCTATAAAAACAGAAATTAGGCACCTGGGAAGAATGAAACGTATCATTACTGAAATCATGATTACAATAATCTTATTAAATCATACCATTATATTGTGCAAAGTGCTCTTTATGGGCTCCAGAGTATACTTTTGAATTAGATGATGAAATGGCGCCATCATCAGCCATAAGACAGAACAGCATCAGTGCTTCAGGTCAGGATCTGAACAACCAGATATATGATATGATATATGATGGTGGTGACACACTCTAGTCTCACAGTCAAAACTCAAGCTTACTGACAATGGCAATGGCAGATAGACAATGGCACAAGCAATAGACAATGGCACAAGCTGAGATTAGTGTTTTTTTATGAATGTTTGCAAATGAATGCTGTTGAATTCACAGGCAACACAGTCAAACCCCTTGAACGTCGTGAAGCAGTATTTTTATTTAAAATATATATTCAACGATGTATAAAGTACAAAACATGTTTTCTATCATTTGTGTTAACTGAAAATAATCCAAAATAATTTAATGCCATTTAATGCCAGTCCATCATTTTGTTATAGACCTGGGGCTTATTTTGTTAAGAACATTACATATAGCCGGCGTATTTTGTTAAGAACATTACATATAGCCTACCACTATTTACATTTATTGTTTACATTAACATTTATGCTTACCACACAGGTGTTTTTAATTCCAGGTTGAAGGAGGCAATTATGTTAGGTCACCAAACACAATTGCGCATTTAATAAGAATGATAGAGGAGTAATTCATCCCACGACAACAAACAGGAAAGTCAGAGAATGCAGTGATTGGTTGACAGTGTAATAAGTACAAAGACAGTAGTTTCAGTCATGAAGAAGCAAGTTTAAACCAAGTCCTCTGTAGTCGTTGATAAGTGACGAGTAATTCATATTCACTATTAATAATGAGCTCTAACTAATGACCTGGAAACTGTATGACTAGTTTTCCTTCCTCTAAAATATACAAGATCAAATGTTAAGTACATGTTACTGTTAGATTGTCAGCCTAACACACAGTAAATCAGTACTATTAATTCGAGCCAGACAGATAAATCAATACATTACCATATTGCAAGCCAATGAGGAAAAATGTGTTACAGCACAACAATGCCAGAACAATGTTTGAGATAGTTTGAATATCTGTTTTTATATTGTTTATGTAAGATTTTAAATATAGATAAAATTATACTATTGTAGACGAAACAAAACGTACTGACGTTTACCACCATGACGAGTACTTTTTGTAGAGGTACTATCTCCTTTGCATACACCTCTTCGATTATCTGCCTATTGCAATACATCTGAGTCCACACCTTCACAAAAAAATTACAAATCTCTCTTTTTCCTTTAGTCAGTGTTCATTTGTGGTTTTCCTCTGGTCAGAATGCTCTTTGACATAAGCCTGAATCTCTTTCTGCTGAGAAGGCATTTTAATGTGCAGTGTGATCAGGGTCTTTCCTTTAGAAGCATTGTAGACAGAAGTTGATAAGATAGTCTATTGTGCAGCCGGAGAGCCCCTTCCAAGTTCCAGTTTATCAGGTTACATGGTGTTGTGACAGTCCAACTTCAAGCATACTTGGTAAAAAACAAATACATGTGCTACTAAAAGTATTCTCTTCAAAAGGAGTTTTTCATTCTAATCAATAAATAATGTTATGTCCACTGTGACTCAGTGTTGTAAAACAATAAAACATGAAGTCCAAAGGGGTGTTAAGACTTTTCATAAGCGTTGTACTTACTCTTCTAGCTTTAACACTATTGCAGCTGTTTAATTCATTTTTAACAGAATTACTACACTTTCAGCACAAAGACTTAAACCACAGCAGCTCAGACTCAATCTCAACACAAACTATCCTGTCATCCATTCTGCTGACCACACTCTGGCCTTTGAAGATTTCCAGAAAGCAGAAGTGATAAATATCCAAAAGTCGCCCAGACAATGACGGTCTTCTGTGGAAAGAGGAAGCCTTTCCCATGCCATGCTCTTTTGTAGAGCAGTGAGGCTAACCTAAAGGTGTAGAAAGCACAGCAAAAAAAACCCAACTGGATGTAGTTTCCATTAATTCAACGTTAATCAAATAAATTATGAAGTGCATTGTTGTGATATGTCCCTTTTGGAAATTCTCCGTCCCTTTCTGATGACTACTGCCCAAGATTTCCTTTATGTTTTATTTTCTTGAGACCATCATACAGCAGAGATGTGGACATAAGACACAGGTTGACCAAAGCATAAACTAATTGCAACTCAACTTGACTTTAATTCCAAACACTTGACTTGGAATAATGGGGGGGGGGGCAAGTTATTGTTTAATCTTTTTTTTTTTTTTTGTTTGAAAGTTAATATGTCTGAAAATACAGTAGCCTACACATAAACATGAGTCCAACATATTAGTAGCAAAGATAAATCGGCCTATTTGCGTTTTGTTTTTATACACAACATTGGCAGGCCTATTGGCCTGTAGGTAAGGTAGCCACTAAGGTAGCTATCCACAGATACAGTTAAGCTTAAGGATTCACTGTGCTACATGTATGTTTAACATTAAAACATGATGTATAAATATATGAATTTCAATAATTATTTTAATAGCTTAGTATTGTATGCACCCCTGGTTGCTGCAGTATAGGTAGCGAGTTTATTGAGTGTGGTTTCTTTTTCATATAGCAGCGGCGCTAATCATTTAGCAGCGGAGATAATCATTTAGCAGTGGCGCTGTTCATTTAGCCGTGTATGCATATAGGGGAAACACTGAAAGTGTGCCTGTAGCAGCATCCTTGCAGTAAACACAGGGTTCAGCATGTTCTGAATCAATTTGATAACATAAAAAGCTGCCCTTATTCACAAATGAATAATAAATTGTTTGCTCATGCTCAGCTATCCTCACCAAAACTCAAGAGGTAGCCTAGCTTAGAATGTAAACAAGGCTAATGTTAAGATAATGTTTTTATCTGTTATGTTTCACCAAATTGGTTTAGCTGTTAGCTTACAGCCAGGTCTTGTTAAAGGTGATCATAATGTTGAGGCTTGGGTTTTAAATTTCCAAATTTTAAATTATTGACTTTTCAGCATCAATACAGAATCTTTCAAGAGAGAATCGCGATGCATCTAAGAATCAATTTTATTCCCCACCACTAACTTCTACAGTATTTCTCTGGTGGGAATTATCTTTGGACTTGATTGGGTCAAGATGTAGAGCGACTTGGTCCTACTGTCCAACCTCACATGTGACAGTATTAGTATAATTTACTGGAGCAAAGGGTGGCAGACAGCAAATAATTTAGTTTTGTAATGTTAACATTGTTAGAAAATCAAACAGCATCACCCTCTGAAAGATATACGACATAAAGTGAGAAAAAACAGACAGATGTTACGTGTGAGTTTGTTACTACCGAGGCGACGAGTTCAGATGTGGGAGGTTGGTAGAAAAGACAGCTATTGTTTTCATCTGCCCTCCCTTCATGACAACAGCTGTGGAGTGGAGGTGTGGGCCTCCAGCAGGAGAATACAGTACACTATGATCTGGTCAAGCTATGCTTACAGACAAATATGCATGACTTCCCTGAGTGTGGTGTGTGTGTGTGTGTGTGTGTGTGTGTGTGTGTGTGTGTGTGTGTGTGTGTGTGTGTGTGTGTGTGTGTGTGTGTGTGTGTGTGTGTGTGTGTGTGTGTGTGTGTGTGTGTGTGTGTGTGTGTGTGTGGGCTTTCCTCTGTACAACAGGGACTGGTTTCAAAATAGCTCATCATAGATTGGCCATTTATTGTTCTCTTTGGGAGCAAGATGGAAAATCTCATGGAGATGTTTTATTTTATCCCCAGAGCTCAGATAAAATGTCACTCTATCGCTCTGGCTCTCTTTGTCTGGTGCTTATCTCGCTGTGAAAACAGATGATTTATGTACAGTCTTCGCACCGAGTTTATGTGTTATTCTGATAAGGCTGGTGGGTTTGTGTGCTTGTCTGTGTGGTTTATGAGGGTTTATTGAGACCACAGATTGTAGGACTGTCTACTAGAGGACACAAAACAATCTTCCGTGGGAATGCAAAGTCCCACCAGTTCCCAATCCCATTCCTTATCTCCAGCATTCCCATATGAATGATGTATATTATCCTCTTTAACCGGGACCACTTGACCACTGCACTGCTCGTAATCACATGTAAATGACATGCATTTATGTGCACCCTGCAATTTTCTTAAGATTAGTTAAATTAGCATAAAAACAAATCTTGAAAAATAAGTTGTAGAAATTAGTGTCCATTAAATAATAATAATAATAATAATACTTAAAACACTGGGCAAATATAACACAAGTAATGGTATAAAAAATAAGAAAACTATCACTTGGAACCAACAATTATAAATAAATAAAAGTATTTTTGCATTGAGTTCAACGAAGAGAGTGATATACAGACAGTGACAGAGAGAGAAGTGTGTGAAGCAAAAAAGAGGTGGGGATGTTGGGGGGGGTCAACCTCAGGTTTTGCATACTTGCCAGTGTCTCTGATACACCGCATGTTTGCCACCACCACACCATGTCCAACTGCCTCCTCACCTGCCAAATTGTTCACATGACTCCCCGGAGGCCCTGCCCATGGGTGTGAACGTCAAACAGATGTTTAAAAAAACTGTTGCTCCTCACAAATCATTAAAATCATCATCAGAGCTACCATCTGTACGAGTATACATTCAGATGAGTAAACATTCTGGGGCATTCTGCCCCAGAATGTGTTCTGTATTGTGTATTGTATTGAATATATTGTTTGTGATTCAATCAAAAATGTGTCGGTGTTGGCTGCTGAATATTCAACATATTACTCAGTTCAGTTATTTCTCAGGATGTAGTACATGTTTGTTTGTTCATTGTGGGACTATGGCTTTATCACGTATTGCCTGCCACACACACACACACACACACACACACACCCCAATGCACACATCTTTTTATCTAGGCGTTAGGGGAATTCCCAGTAACCTGCATGTGTACAGGTGATTTGCGTATGTTCACTAATCTAGGGGGTTTGGCTATAACTGTAAACCCACTACACCTGGACACACAAACACACACACACACACACACACATGAACCCTTACTCATCAGCAACTGAAGACCATGTTGATAAGCCTATTACAGTCCTTAAGTGCTTCACACACTAATGGTCAACAGTGTGTGTGTGTGTGTGTGTGTGTGTGTGTGTGTGTGTGTGTGTGTGTGTGTGTGTGTGTGTGTGTGTGTGTGTGTGTGTGTGTGTGTGTGTGTGTGTGTGTGTGTGTGCGTGTGTGTGTGTGCGTGCGTGTGCGTGCATGCATTCACAAGTCAGTTTTCCAATTCACCTGCCATTCTGTGACCGTTAAACATGACAAGTGACTCAAACACAATACAGACAACAGACAGATGATCAAATCACTCACACACACACACACACACACCCCTCACACACATGCTTAGCAACGTAACGTTGCATGACAGTGGTCACTTCTGCATGGCCTCTAGTAGGACTGAGTGATAAAATATGCAGTATACTAACAGTAGTAGTTGAAGGAGCAACAGTAAAAGTTTCTAGCTGTCAAAATCTGGGCCAAAATCTTCTATCCCGATACAGGTCATTTCATATATATATATTTTCCAGCGCTGCCCCCTCTTTGTTGATTAGTCGACTAATCGGTCATTTTGGTCTTAGTCGACTAAGATTTCTTTCTTTAGTCGATCAGTAATTTTTTTATCCTTTAATTCTGCTGAATGACTTATATGAAATATGCAAATCTGTGGTAAAAACAAAATTTAAAGTGTTGCTTTTGCCTGATTGTTTGAGGAGATACACATTGTTTACAGATCTCGTGATTATATCAACTAATTCATTAGTCGACAAAATCCTGTGTGTTAGTCGACTAAGAATTTCTTTAGTTGAGGAAAGCCCTAATATTTTCTTGTAATTCCATAAATAGCCTATATGAAATAACCACATGGCAAAGCCTGTTTTTTTATACTCTTGTGTGAATTAAATACTTGACAATACTGAGTATTTTCTCTTTTTATTAAGAACTTTAGTGCAAAGGAACATGTGCAAGGATCAGAACGTAAAGCAGCACCCAAATGCAGTTCAGCTGTTTTTTTAACATCAAGATAAAAACAATCTAGAAAAATATATATGATAGACATTTTTATATTGTTTTGACAATATATATTGTCATATAGCCTAGCCTGTAGATAGTCATATTTTGCAAACTGATTTCTGTCAATATGCAGAAGCTGTTATGTCACTCCAATGATAGTAGAAGTGCTTCATGTTTGAATGAAGGAAAGTGATCTGATATATTTGACATTTGTTTTGCCTGTATGGTTGCACATTTCTTAAAATTAGATTCAAAGTCTGACCCTCTCTAAATCCCTACATAACCTTGAGTTTATTTTTAGATGCAAACTCTTTCTCAATAAAGGTGATGGACAAAATGTTTAAAGCAGTCCAAAAACACAAATCAGATAAGTTATCAGTGACCTAATAAAGTGACACTTCACCTGCATCACTCTGTGTGTTTCTGACTGCAAGGGTCCAATGTCTCTCTGGCCTTATCACCTGGTCTGAGTCCTCCAGGTGCAAGCTGAGTTATAGGAATCCTAACCGTCACCCATTTCACTCAGGGCTGAGGGTTTTTCCGAACACGTTTGTCAAGTCTGTATATACTAGAAGTAATTTGATATGATTTGATAGCTAATAACTTCTACTGCTGCTCCTTCAACTACTACTGTTACTATACTGCAACGTCTACTTTCACTACTATCACCACTACTTTCACAAATTCTACTAGTGCTACTGTAACTACTATACTACTACTAGTATACTGCTACTGGGGATTGATTTTGGGGGGCTCAGGCAGTTGCCTATTTTTGCCTAATGATAAAGTCTGCCTACTTCCACTATAACCACCGTTATATTACCTCTATGCGTTGTTACGGATAGAAATACCAGATGGATAGATAATACTGCTACCCTGGCTTTAACCACTTTGGGGAATTCGCTTTATTGCTGAAACTTAGATGAGAAGATTAATACCAATCTCATGTCCGTATGATAAATGTGAAGCTACAACGAGCAAACAGTTAGCCTAGCTACGCACAAAGACTGGAGTCTTGTCTGAGGGTGCCAGGCAAGGCAAGACTCAAGGAAGTTCCTGCGCCAGGCCAAGAAATAGAAATAGTGAAACAATTCCAACGTTTTATGATTCCAGCCTCTCTGAAATGAGAGGCTTTCCTGCTTTTCTTTGTCCTATAGTATTGTAAACTAAATATTATTGGGTTTGTGGATTTTTGGTCGTAATTTTAAGATGTCACATTTGGCTCTTGGACTGGATTTGGATTGGACTTTTATTGGTACTGATATTATTTTTGCTATAATTTGGTCAAGACAAAGACATAAGAATTTCAAAATAAAAGAAGTTTTGACAAGTGATGTTGCCCAAGCTTTGCAGGCAAATTATTGAATGACACAAGCATTGCCTTGTAGTTTATAAAGTTACACCTATAACCTACCAACATGTATTTAACATGATGGCAATAAAAAAAAGAAATCTGTATTGGATGTTGCGTTTGTGCAGGCTCATAAAGTAAGTAAGTAAGTAAAATTTATTTATAAAGCGCTTTTCACAGATAAAATCACAAAGTGCTGTACAACAGAATAGGTAGAACAAACAGTATAAAATGCATATACATATATCAAAAGAAAGGGACGCTAGTGAGAACCCATCAACCAAAAGCTTTCCTAAATAAGCAAGTTTTCAGATCCTTTTTAAAAGAGACAACAGAGTCAGCCAGACGCATGGACAGGGGCAGGGCGGTCCACAGTCTGGGAGCAACAGACTGAAAATCATAATGATAAAAGATCATTATGATGCATATTGTGGGGCGTGGTGGTTGACGGTTATATCTACCTTGATGGGAATTATATTTATAACTTTTGCATTGTAAGCAAACATAAGATAGACTGATGTCTTGCCACATCATAAATAATGTGGCCTAATTGCTGTTTGATTTGTTAGGTATGGATGTGCTTTCATCTGTTTTATATATAATGTTGGCATCCAGAGGGTTAAAAGGGTGTATGACATCATGTGATTCAAGTAAGGGAAACGCTCCTAATATTTCTCGTAAGCTATTTCTTCACCTTGCTGAACAGGTTTCCAGACTGCCTCTGACTACGCTTTAAAAACCACAGCACACTGTGAAATGTCCTGAACAAACAGCTAGTGTGAAGCAATCAATTCATGATCAGATTTATCAAACAAGAATCATATTATTTGAGTGCAGAAGAAGAGCAGTGTGTGTGTGTGTGTGTGTGTGTGTGTGTGTGTGTGTGTGTGTGTGTGTGTGTGTGTGTGTGTGTGTGTGTGTGTGTGTGTGTGTGTGTGTGTGTGTGTGTGTGTGTGTGTGTGTGTGTGTGTGTGTGTGTGTGTGAGAGAGAGAGAGGAAAAGAGAGAGGTTCATATAGACTGCAGTATTCCAGATGGTCAGCCTGTCACACCGGTGAGAAATCACTGGCACTATTGGCTCAGCTGCTGCGCTGTTCCCATCAGTTTTCTGAGAGATTTACACATAAGCATGTATGATTGAACACCTGCACAAGTACATGTACACATTTTTATAGGTATAGTCCCGAACCAGAAAGAAATAAATGCACCATATTTAGGTGTCCTAATCCTAAAGTCTTCTTATCATTTCAAGACTTCCTAAAGTCTGGAAACCAACCACTGACTTTGACATATTGACCTTCCATGACCCAAAGTTGTTTCTTTGTGCACTCTGATAGGTTTACAGTGTTAGGGCCTGTGGTAATATTTTAGTGTGATGCATTTCTACACACAACTTGACAAGTTGTAAATTTACTGATGATATTCCTGTAAGCACAGTTTGGGTTTTTATCATGTCGAGATGATAGCCCAGGAATAAAACACAGGGTGTAAATCCCCGCTACCTCTCCTATTACATACGCGTTATATATCATCAGTCTAAGGAGTTCGCACACTGCATTTGGATTTATTGTGACACTGCTTATCAGGCCATAAATACCTGTGTCAAAGGCATTTTTTGACAATATTCATTGCTGTATTGTTTTATTTCTTGAGGTTAAATGTATATCTGCCAACATTTACATGATTCATCCCAGCATGCATTGCAGGGTAATTACCTTAAACAGGTCCATCATAGGGTTAACACATTTACACAAAGAGCCCTTGACATTCCTGTTCACACCACTGAACAATTAGAGTGGGCAGTTGACCTGATTTACACGTCTTTGGACTGTTTGAGGAAACTCACATGAACACAGGTTAATACGCCATATAATATGGAGAAATAGGAGCGGCAGTTGTATGGAAAGTAAATTCTGCCACTGACAAAGCTCCACCTCCAGGCTTTGATTCCAATTCAGTTGTAATTTTACAATTGAATCGCTATCCTTACTTTGAGTACTGAGGCACTGAATTTGTGTAAAACTTTCAGAATGGGTTTACTTTCTCATCTAATTCCAGACCATAAGCCAAAGACATATGCTGGGCTGTTACACGTGAGATGCATGTTTGTACAGCAAGCTAATTTGACTTTATTTATTTGAAAGGGGACAGTGTACATTAATCAACAATTAAGTTGATCAGGTGAACAACTTTGTTGTGTTACAGTCAGTGTGTGACTTTTAGGTTTGGGGAAATCCCTCAGCTGCACACACCCTGAGAGAAAAAAAGATGCATGCTTCATTGCCAGTACTGGAATATTTGCTGACATATTTATACACGTAACAACAACAAAAAGGAACATGCTCACTTGTAGCATATATCAAAAGTGAACAATGAATTAGATCATGTGTTCCTAACGTGGGTGTGATGCAATACCTGGGGCTGTTTGCTTCCCCACAGCAGTTCATGAAGAGCAAGGAAGCTTATTAAAAAAAATACTCCATCGGAGTTGCAATGATGTTCACAGATTTAAGTGACCATATTCGACTTTTACTTATTAATTATTATTATTATTAAATAGTCTGTTAGTTAAACAACTCTCAAAAGCAATATTCTAGAAATATTGTTTGGAGAATGGTTTTGATGTATCTATGAGTCAGATGTATATGTCCATGATGTGCTGAGCATAGTTGATGATGAAAAAGGAAATAAAAAAGAAAAATGTTACCACTGACTGACGCAGGAGGCTTAAGGGTTACACTTTATTTTAACCCTCCTATTTAGCAGTTAAAAGGAGCATTACGTGTTTCATAAATGGATTGCGACCCACAATAAAGTAGCTGTAGCAGATATCAGGTCTTTTTAAGGGTTAAAGTGATAACAATGTAGTTGTCAACAGCTTTATCTTCTTCTGTGAAGCGTCCATAACTGGAAGCTGTTATTGAAATATAGAACGAATGACCATTTAAATGTCCTCATAGCTGTGTATTGTAATGTGATATAAACAATTGATTATATGTTTATATAGTGCTTATTTACTCCGCAGCGTTGTGGAGATAGGTCTGGCAATGTGAGACTAAGTGCTTATAGATGATAAATATAGGGGGTTAAAGTAAGTTGTTACTGCCTGAAAGCCAAAGGTCACAAACACGGTCCTATTTTGGTCTTGTGGACATTTCCTTATTGAATAGTGTTCAGCCAACATAAACACATGTCATTTTTTGCAGGTGTTACACAAAAAAAGCTAGAGAGTATGGTCAACTGTCTTATGAACATTTCCCAAGTGTGGAGAAAAGTTTGTGAACTGCACCACATTTAATGAGCACAGAGGCCAACACAAAAAGTGCACATATGGGTAAATAACTACATTACATAATGTACATTACAGTGGATTGTAATGCAAATATGTGAGCATAGAGTGGTGTGTGTGGAGTTTTTCAATATACATTCCAGATGATACACCCATTGTTTAAAACATATAGGTAGCAATACACATTTATCTCATAATACTATTACCTTCCGCCTGTGCTCTATCTTCCCCACTCCCTATATTCAATTATCATGCCAAAAATATGAAGCCACATCATTATCTCCAATGGTACCTCTGCTGTGAATAAAATAATAATAAAAAACCCACAGATATTAACCGACACAGTTTAATTTCATGAAATAAAGCTTCACAAGCTAAAAACACTCCCTGAATCTGTAGCTGTATGAAATAGACAAACAATCTTTATAAAAATAAAATAAAAACTTGTGTTGTAAACCACTCCTACTCTGGGAGGCTTGGCCAACAGTGTGCAGAGACTATAAGAGAGTTGACGTCCAGGTGGAGCATGACACAGGTGAGGCATTCAGATTTCCATGTCTCCACCTGCTACTGCCTGAGGATACTACTTCACTGTACCAGACACAGGAGCATACACCTCTGACTTCACAAGGTAATCCTTGTTGTTGTTGTTGTTGCTCATTTATTTAGGTTCTGAGATGGTCTATTTGTCTTTTGCTGTCATATGACTGTCTATCAGATAAGTTAGAGAAGTATGTGTGACAGCTTCTTTCACTTCTCTGTTCATTTTGAGAATTTTGATTCTGGTGTCTCACAAGTGTGTTTTCTCTTTCCAGAATATCCTTTAAGTATGCTGGCAGAAATGGAGACGGTGAGTCTGATATTATTTTATTTTACTTAGTGTGTATGTGTTTTTTGTTATCTTTTGTTATTTTAAGTTAGCCCATTCATGACAAATGTCCATACAACTAAATGTTTCAGTAATAGTGTGCTTTATAATATCATTGTGATAACTGTAAGTGACGTGTGTTGGCGTAGGGGAAAAGGTTATAGCCGCACATTACTGTTACCTGTGCTGGTGAAAGCACAAACACTTGCATAAATTTGCCAGTCAAACTAAAATACACAGTCACAGTGTTATTACCTGGCTCATTTTCAAGACAACAAACAAATATACAGTTCACTGCTGCATGTTGATGAAATTAGCATGTGTAATTTTTCTATGCTAGATGGAAAAATGATCATATTACAAGACTGATCACTGCTGTTTATTATTATGTAGAAAATGAATGATTCATAGTCACAGCTCATTTAAAATTGATGAATGAGTGCATCCCTGATCTTCAGATCTCAGAACACTATGATCCACCACAGCACAAAAAGTACACCACAACAAAACAACAATGGGTTTTTCATGAGAAAAATAAAACGGCAGGTGTGCGGTCTGATAATATAACACCTCTGGCTGTGACACGAGATAAATGCCCCACTTCATCCAAAGTGTTTTTCTCTCTGTCAGCATCACACAACAGAAAACAAAGTCTGTATGATTTCTGAACAAACTCTGTCCTGCTCTTTGTCTGTCAGATGGCTTATGTGACTGAGATCAGGCTGAGCGGAGGTCGGGGGGCCTGGAGCGGAGTGGCTCCCTCCTCCTGCCCTGAGGTGGACCTGGAGGTCATTGAGGAGTACCTGCAGGAGCACTCACTGGAGGTCCAGCCTGCACACACACCGTCATCACCTCCGACCACTATGGGGCAACAAACACACACACACTCCCACCAAGGCACCAGGATCATAGGTTGGTGTTGGGGGGTCAATGATGAAGATGATGATGATAATAATGATAATGATTATGATGATGGTGATGATGTTGGTGCTTGCATATTTCTACATCATTTATCTGATTATCTTTTGCCTGTTTGTCGGTAGAGAACAGCTGGTCAGGCCAGCATCCATATGAGTGGCACTGTGGCTCTCACACTCCTAACGAGGAATATGAAGAGCAAGCCCTGCCTTCAGCCTGGTCTAGTCCCCATGACAACCAATGGGTGAGTTCAAGGACCTCAGTCTCTTAGTAAATTAAACTTCTTACATAGCTAAGTCTGACAACACATCACTGTGGGACACATGACACTTTTTGATTGACTCTTTTCAATAATTTATGAGAATGGTTACATTTGTGAATTATTAATATGTTTTTATACGTGTTTGCTTCAGAACCACATTGCGTATTATGAGGAACCTGCATACATTGACTCAGACTCGCTGTCCAGTAGCTCCCAGTACCAGGAATACCAAGATTCCCCATCACCATCATCTGACAGGGGATGCAGGAAGGACAGAGACTCCCTGCCTCTCGTCCCACTTTCAGGTATGCACACACACACACACACACACACACACACACATACACACACAGATGCACCTGAGCACCAAAACACTCAACAATACAACACTTTAACATATCAACACAACTAACAGTGTTAAGCCCAGTGTTAGGTTGCTTTTTCACACACACACACACACACACACACACACACACACACACACACACACACACACACACACACACACACACACACACACACATGTATGAGTCACTGTCACTTCATATTGGTATTTACAACCGGTTCCTCCATGGCAGGAAAGAGGAAGGAGCGGTTGTTCCAGTTCCTGTTCGAGATGCTCCAGACTCCATCGATGCGGAGCTGCATCTGGTGGGTCCAATCCTCCTCTGGCACGTTCCAGTTCTCCTCCCAAAACAAGGAGCGCCTGGCGCAGCTCTGGGGTCGGCGAAAAGGTAATCGCAAGACCATGACCTACCAGAAGATGGCACGGGCGCTGAGGAACTACAACCGCAGCGGCGAGATTCAGAAGGTGAAGCGGAAGCTCACCTACCGGTTCGATGAGAAGACGCTGAGAGGCTTACAAGGAGACTCTAATACAGTGTAGAAAGGATGATGAAGAGTGTACATCAGCAAAGAAACAGACTAAGCACAATGGATATTTAGATGTTTGTCCCATTAATGTCCTATCTGTTGATTCTAATTCCATGGCATGTAGAAAACAAATGAATACTGAGTATTTGAAAAGCCAGAAGATAAAAACACTGTAAGTCAGACTGGCATTCAAAATTATGTAAATCTAAAAGGTTATCACATATTATCTACTTTATAAGTAGAATTTATTTTGTTCTTAAAATAACAGGTGTGGTTTTCTTTTTTTGTAATTCTGTATTGCAGATATGAATCAGATACAATACCATTTTAAAGACTTAATTAGGTTGTGTGAACACGCTCTGTTTGTGTAAAGATATATTTTTTAAGATAAAATTAAAAATATATATATTTTTGGAATACCTGATATTTTTGTCTATCTATATATCTATTATCATCTATCTATGAGAACAAAGATGTACTGTGTCATGCAGATAAGCCAAGCAAACACAGATGTGCTTATACAGTAAACTTAAGCAAACACACACACACACACAAATACACCCATAGCCAAAATTCTACAGTATGCAAAGTAAGCATGCATTGAACAAAACAGACCTGTTAATCAGTAACATCTACAAAGTCCCCTGACACGCAGAGTAGCAGGACACACACACACACACACACACACACACACACAAACATACATACACTGAACACATGAAGTTGAAAAAATAAAGCAATTTAATTTTCATAGTCAAATGATGGAGCCACACACATACCTGCTGAAAACCGCATGACCCAAGGACAGACCACATAATATTCAATACAGCAACAATAGTTGTCATTTCTGATTAAGTTAGCCAGTAGCCTACTGCAGAGCTGATTTTTTCTTTTTGTTCTGGTAAATGTTACAAACTTGTTCTGGTGGACTAGTTCTACTGAAGTACTGTACATTACTTCTAAATTTGGGGTAGTTAATTTCCATTTAATGCTACTTTATACTGTCATCGCTCCCCGCAGTATGGGTTTACATGAGATATTGGAGAGTGATGATAAAGTAGCTTCCCCCTGGCCGGAGCCTGCAGGCGGATGCTGGGGTGGTGGTGGGGCAGCGATACAGGTTCAGGGCAGCAGCAGCATTTACGCAGAGATGGGGAAATTGTGCAGCTTAAATAGACCAAATTGAGGGGGTGTGTTTGGTAAATGATACGGGGAGTGAGGCATGTCACGTGTGTACGCAGTGCAGCTCAAGTTGGTTGCCTGAACTGGCTCACAAGCGTTGCCCCATTAGTTCAAATTAGTTCAAAAAGTTACAAAATTAAACTGCTGCTTAGAAATAATATAATGTGTATCAAAATATGACACTCTGAGGACATTTTTATATTTAAAGTACATTTTGCTTTACTTGTAATTTAGTATTTCTACATTATAGTAATACTACTTTTACATAGTAAAATATCAAACTGGCAATATCAAACACATCTGTTGTGTGAAAAATGTGACATAGCTCATTCAGAAGTCCTCTCCTCTCAGGCTACTGAGACACATTTATCAGCGTGAGAAAGAATTTTCACTCACTGATGAAATACAGATGGTGTCTCCGTGGAGTGCATGCCTATTGTTGTTGTTTGCATATAAAAAGCATCTGTTCAATGCAATTCTGGTCATTTGAAGCCAAGAGCTGAGCCAGAAAGGAATACACTATCTGAACAACAACCACAGGAATATGTTTGACTTAACTTCCCTGTGGAATTCATCCCACCTGCCCACAGCCTTCAAGAAAACCTGCTCGATCAAACTTTACAGCTTCTCTGTCTTCCCTGGTTTCCATCTTCAGTGATGGCTGAATGGATTTGGGTGGCCTACACAGTACTAGAAGTGTTTATTGCTGTGGCCTGTTGCCTTGGCAATGTGTTGGTGGTGTGTGCGGTGTGTATTGGTATCCGGGATTCCCTCCGGGAGCCCACCTTCTGCTTCCTTGTTTCCCTGGCAGTGGCTGACTTCCTAGTTGGTGTGGCGGCTGTGCCCCTGGCTGTACTGTTGGATGGCTGGGTGAGTGTGACCCCTGACCTGTGCCTACTCCTCAGCTGTGTCGTGCTCGTGCTGACTCAGGCCTCTGTGCTGTCACTGCTTGCTATCGCCGTGGACCGATACATCCGCTTACATACACCGCTTAGGTGAAGAACACACTCTGACACACTGGTTTACAAGTAGAATACCTATATGGATAACGTGCTTATTTGTTGATTTGTAGAAATAATCCTCTCTTTTATTAATTCTTTCCATTTCATCCCTCATCATTAGATACAAAGCCCTGGCCACACAGAAGCGTACATGGATGGCCTTGTCTGTGTGCTGGACACTTTCCTGTCTACTCGGATTCACCCCTCTATTTGGCTGGCACAACTACTCCTCTCTTGCATCTGATTCCATCAATACATCCTCCTCCTCCTCTGTCATATCTCCACCCTGCACCTTCCTCTCAGTTATCTCCCTCCCCTTCATGGTTTACTTCAACTTTCTGGGATGTGTCATGGCGCCCCTACTGGTCATGACCCTCCTCTACACTCGAATCTTTTGGAGCCTGCAGGGCCGTCTAAAGGAGAGCTGTCCCCAAGCCCAGGCTTCTCTGCTCAGGGAAAAGAGGCTGGCCTGCTCCCTGGCTCTGGTTCTCATTTTGTTTGCCAGCTGCTGGATTCCTCTGCACCTGATGAACTGTCTGCTGCTGTTTCAGGGTCCTCAATCTGTCACACAGGGGACACTCTATACAGGCAGGTAACTTTTCTAGTGATTACACAGTCTGAAGTAGGTCATTTCTTTATTTTCATGTCGACAGATTTGTTCAAAAAGTTCCCCCAGAGGCTTTAAATATCACATATTTACAGATAAGACTACTTACAGGCAGTTACAGTGACGTCTGACAGTAACAAATCCATTTTTTTTCAGGTATTCTCCTGTCTCATGCCAACTCAGCAGTCAATCCTGTGGTCTACGCTTGTCGCATCCCGAAGATCCAACAGGCCTACAGCCAAATATGGAGGCGCTTCATCGTGAGGCTGAACTGTTGCCATGGGGACAAGCAAGTTTGCCAATCAACAACAGGCAGCCGAGCCAATCACACAGAGACGTGTGGATCAGGAGGGAAGACCCTAACAAAGGACCACAGTCATTTTAGTTCCAGTATGTTTGAGGTTTGAGTTCATGGGACTTTGTCAGGAGGTTTTATCCCACACAAGAACATCTGACAATCACTGCATCCAACAATCATTTAAGGCTTTATTACACATAACCAACTGAGGAAATATAGGCAGCCAGGGAGTGTTTGAATTTGTGTGTAGGGTTTGGTTTGAATAAAACCCTGTATTTGGTCAACTACCCCTTGTCTGCAAACTTTAAGTCAAAGCTATCTCCTGAGTTTCCATTAGAGGGTGCTGTAGACTAACAAACTCACTAGCTGATGTACACGAACCATGAAACCATCAGAGTTGCAGTAGTTGACAAATAAACAATAAAAAGATCTCATTCACTGATTTTAGGACAACTGATTTGAGGCACGTATAACTTTATTGAGATGTACATATTTTTGTAATTTGACAGCTTAAATTAATTTATCACTAACCTTTTGCTGCACATACTACTACTTCTACTTGCTCTTTTCTAAATAATCTATTAATAAATGTGATACTATTACGAGAGTGTGTTGAGCATTCATGAGTGTTCAGTGAGCTCCTCAGGGAAGGCAATAGACTGTATAGTTATCACCTGAGCAGGGTGCAATCCCACCCACCAAACTATACAACCTACTACCTCACCCTGACAGAGCCCAAATCAAACACACCACACGTTCGCATCCTGTTAGGGAAGATGAAACCTAATTTACCTGCTCTAGCTAAACAGTGGTTGACAGTGCATTATGTTGATTGCTGCAAGCAGACATTTTAATTGGACGACATGATTTTCCATCTGGAAATGACAGTCGGCGAGTGGCTGACTCAGCTGTCTCCTTGGGAAAGACAGTAGATTGTATAGTTATCTCAAAAAGAGGTTTTACAACCCCACAACTATTCAATCTACTACCTCAGCCCCAAGGACAGCATCCACGCTGGTTCCGCTTCAAGATCCACAAAGGTAACTGGCCTGCAATGGTACAAAGAAAAAGAGACAGAGAGGGTTATCTTGATTAACTATTGTTATCGTAAAATTCCTGCAAGATAAAACTGCATTTTTTAAGTGTATATGTACGTTACATTTTCGACTGATATGTTCAAATTCAGTCCCAGCAGAAAGGAGTGTAACTGTATCTTTAGATTTATCTCTGTGTCTGAATCTTTGTTTTTGTTACTGGAATTGATTAAAAAATCATGACTTATGGCTAAAAACTGACATTTGGAGAAACGTCCATCACTTCTTAAAAATGATGATGCGGAGCCAAATGTCTTTAGGAAATCCGTTCCATTAAAATGAATCAAAGACAAATAATTTAACGGTAAGCAGACATCGGAAAGTGAGAGCACTAATGTGTGAAAGCCTAACAAACAACTCACTGGCTTCCTGAGACTCTGGCATGTGATCGACAAGAAAAAGAAAAAAAAAATCTGCTCGACTCTGTGCCAGAAATTCGTTTCCGTTTTTGCCAAAAAACTGAGCTCATTCCAGTGGGCTATCCCTGTGTAGGCTGGCTGCTGCTTCTCAGACGGAGGTACACACACAGATGCCTGCAAATATGGCTTCCACCAGCTGCCTCTGATTGAATACAAGGCTGGTATTCTGCCCCCCAAAATACAACAAGGAAACACAAAATGGCGTCGTGCACATCGGCCATTTTAGGTCTGCTTAAAAACACTATACGGTCTACCTTTTGGGGGGTTTTCGAGCCCGCTGTCTTATGATGAAGAAAGAGCGGTTGTTCTATCAACGGTGATAGAGAATGAATCTTGTGCCAAGCACTGAGACGAAGCCAACAACCGATGACACGTTTACAGTCACAAGTACAAAGTAAGATTGCAACTCAAACAATACTTATCAGACAGCTGGAAAGTTCACAGAGAAAAGGCATCAAATACGGAATGTTACTGGTACCGTTAACAGTTAAGCTTTGGTTCGATCAAATATTTGGCACTGAACAGGCAGATTGTATTTTTGAATTCCTAAACTTGTATTAATCTCACTAAGAAAGACTTGACTCATCCTGCTAAACTCTTATGGGATTAAGGTTGGCATGGGCCAGCAGGTTAACATGGCAGCGACTGAAGGGTTAATGAGTGCCAGACTAAATGCCAGACCTGAGCCTCAGATAGACAGAGAAGGGGTTAGGAGGTACACTGCTTGCATAAATTAGCATACAGCCACAACCCCTGAGACTTGGTTCAGACCAGCCCATAGTTAGCATGCAGTAGACCCTGCTAGTCTGATTACAGAACACCAGACAGACAGAAGGGAATGGGGGTGTGTTGGCATGATGCCCAACTCTGCCACCGTGCCAGTGACAGATCTACGAGCTGTGTTTGGTCGCCAAGAAACGTCCCCTGACTTGGAAGACAGACTATTAGTGTTATGACACAGTGTACTAGTGGGAAATGGGTCAAATTAATGAAGTTTAACAGTAGAGTAAAACGATTTTTGACATTAAGTGCTCGTGGGGAATTCTGTTCTTCTGGGTTTAATGCGAAAATTGGCGACCCATTCCCTGCACAACTCCCAATTGTTTTGGAAGCACTGAGGCCCAACTCAGTCAGTCATGTCAGCTCTGTTGGGCGCTGTTGTCTGTGATCGTGGACTTTATCAATGGCACATAAAAGGGGCACACATGGCTCGGCTGGGGCAAATCATTTTCTCTGTCAACAGCTCCAAAATAAATGAGCCTCCAGCCAGTGGGGCAGCTGAGAGGATTTTGAAGGAAAGATGAGGAAAGGAAGAAATGTGGCCTATTGAGTTAATCTCATCTGCCTATCAGACAGTCTGTCTGTGCATCTGTCTCAGCAGAATTATGGCTAAATGATAGTACATTTATATTAGCAGTGTTCTGTGTAAGCCAAGAAACACAGAGCTTGTCCTCTCTTTCCCTCTGACAATGCTGCTCTGCTGTGACCAACCAGGATATGTTTTTCTGGAGACAATTTCCTGCTTAAGTATGTTAATCTTTCTTTGGGTGACAGTTACAAACGTTTCTTTGGGGTTTTCCAAAAAACCCAAGTCAGTTGTAGCATAGGGAGTTTCTTTTTTAATGGCATACAGATGTACAGAGACAGTATCTATTAAGCCAATACCTGATTCTGTTTCAGACATATTTGTTTTAAATACATTCATTGTTATGATACCACCACAACTATGAAATAGGCGGGGCTTTTAAGAAGATAAAAAATGAACACCTTCAAAAAAGACAAGAAGTTAAAATCAAATTAGTTAAAAGAAGTTCAAAGAACAAAATCTAAATTGCTGCTAAACTGAATTACCAGTGTTTATTTACAGCTTTTACAAATGTCTAACATCAACCTGCTGTGCTATTTAAGCACACAGAAAACCACCACTACTGCGCTATCTTTAACCAATCCAAACCCATGCGAAAATTAAGATGAAAATGATCATGGAAACAATAGGCCGTTTCGTCAGATTCATTCCTCACCCAATACTAACGACATAAACACACAAATGCAAATGAATCAGCAAATACCCGAACACACGCAGCACACTCAGTTGCCAACAAAACTCCTCCGAATTGGAGCAGATTTTCGCAGGAAGCAGAGGCGGGGAAATAGCTATTGGTTTGCCTGGTCCCTTGGTCCGCAAGATGGGATGAATGCTTGGCAGACACAACGAAGGGGGCACCACACGATTGGTACAGGTTCTTGTGTGTTTCTCTCTCTCTGAGCTTTGTGCCAAGAATGGGCAGTGTCTGTGTGCCAGGCAGAATTTCAATGAGGGAGGAAGGAGGTGGTGATGGTGGGCAAAGAGAAGGAGGAGCAGTGGGGGAAGCTGGAGATGACACAAAAAGTATGCCATACAATAAATGGCAGGTCGAAGAATTTCCACAGTTAAAAAGATGCAAACGGATGTCTTGTCTTACCTGTGTCCAGTCTTACTCTGGAGAAAAATTGTGTCCAGGCATCTGGCAGATATAGGGTGGCTGATCCTCAATAGAGCGCTATTGTGATTTTATCATACCTGCTTTTTCACCTTCCCCACTCCCTAAGGGGAATGCTTGATTCCGACATTAAAGGAACGAAGGACGAGAGCACTGAGCCTCTTCCGTGCCCACTTGGCATTGTGCCCGCACTGATGTTCTGTATTCCCTCATTAGCCAAGCGCAAACACACAAGGCTCATGCTCACGAGTATTCATGTATACAGAAATACGTTGCCATATACGTACATATATATGTACTCACACACAACCACACACTGGTAAACACAGCACAGTTGCTTGACCTGTGCACATGAAAGAAGGTCATCCTATCTGATTTTACTAAATGTTAATGAAATGAAAATGCTTCTAGTCCTTTGCCATCAACTTCTCTGTTTTGCAAGATGGAGGGCTGCACACAACCAAATGTCAGGCTTACAGGCATAAGAGCTAGGTAAACATGTCAGGCAATGTGTTTGATGAAAAGATAGCATGACCCAGATAAGGCAGGAGTATAAGGGAGCCATTGTGTTGACTATCACAGTGTCCAACAATCATTTAAACCAGATACACACACAGAAGTGAAGCTAAGTTGAATAATGATGTGATATAATGTGAACAGGTGAATAAAAAGGTGGCAGGGGCACACACTCATTTCACTTTTGTAAATCTCCAATTTTAAGATCTATACTTCTCAGGTTAGTTTGTCACAACAGTAGAAAACAATTTATATTTACAAGAGACGGTTTCTTCAAGAGAATGAGAGTTATTAGCTGATAAACGAAAAATAGGACAATTTTTGAGTCACTGGTGTATTAGCTAAAGTATACTCTGAAATTACCCAGATGTGTTTCTAAAACCTCTGAATGAAGAAAATGCAGATCAAAGGTTTCTTTCCTCACCTTCATTTACTCTCTCTCTATCCCCTCTGCTCTTTTCCACTTGTCTATGCTTTTGCTAATGTGCTGATAAGATGTGTGGTTACCATGGTTTCAAATGTTTCTGATGGCTCAGATGCCTGGCCTGGCTGGCATGTTGCTACACGCCCACGTTAGAGCATTCACTAATGCCACACAGAGCAGGCCATACACACACACACACACACACATGCATACATGTGTACAGGGTGTGCTAGCATATTTGTGTGCATGTATTCAAAGAGTATGCGTGCAAGAGTGCAAAGTGGTACATGTCAGGACGAAACAGCTGCAGCTTCCTGCATGAGAAGAGAAACTTCCTGTTGCCTCGCTGCAAACTGCGACTGGTCAGCCAAGATATCAACCAATCAGCTATGTTGAGGCTGAATGCAGGAAGTTAGCCTGACTGCCTCTAGGAGAAAAACTCAGAAACACTATGAGGCAACACGATAAGTTCATCTGAGGATAAGAGAGGGGCGGGGAAAGAGCTCTCCCACTCCTACCTCTCTTTCTGTCTCTGTAACCCTTGTTCTCTCTCTTTTTCTACAGCTTCTTCTTTCTTAACATTTTCCCCTCGTCACTGTCACACGTCGATATACATGTAGACAGGTTCTTTTGGTTCTTTTTTGTGAATTTAATTCGCTGCTGAATGCAAAAGCTGATTGATTTTAAATGAGGATGATGCAGAGGAATTAGGAGTAGTATATCCACAAATTGTGGTGTTGAAAGGGTCTGCCCATATTCTCTGTTTCATAAACACGTGGCACTAAGGCGCCATCTTAACACCAACACATATTTAGATCAAGATACAGTACTAACAATAAGCAGTCCAGTTACAGTCCTAATTGTACATACAATATGCAGATATTTCCAATAGTTCAATCTGTATTAAATTTCCTGTCTAGAAGTAGGTTAACAATCGTTTGTTGATTAATTTACATATCCTGTATTATCTAATTCAGAGTGCAACATTGATATTATGCGTTTGTTTCATGGCATTCTGGCCTCTGCAATGAGACTCTAATCAAAATATGCAGTGTAATATGAATAATGTGCTGAGTAAGATATATATCAATCAGACAAATGCTACTATTTAAGTTTTCTGTTTTTTCAACAGGCAGGTCACACTGGTGAAATTAAATCAACAGCCTTACTGACAATGAGAAAGAACACCGACATTAAACATTTCTTTACAGCGTTGTCTGTTTGTTTGACCTAACTCAGTTTCATTTCTGCCTCAGTTTCGTCTGTGTCAGTTTCCAAGTTTCATATACAGTAGTCTATGAGACAGTGTGTTAAGGCAAACATTACAGTTGCCACCTTTTACCAAACTGTCACACCTCTAGATTAAAGAAAGATAATCCTACACACAAACAGACATGTTCCTGTGAAGCAACTGCCACATATCTGAGTTTTATCAGTGGCAGAAAGTGCAAACAGCGTGTGAAGGGAAACAAAGTCAATATCATAACGGCTCTGGATGATAAGAGACCTGCCAAGTGTCTCACTTGGCCTGTGGGACAAGCTACATTGATCTGAACACAACAACAGCTCAGTCGACCCTCTGAGGTCAGAAAGTAACCAAGAAGGCCTGTCCTTACTCCGGCTAGTCCACAAAGAGACACCTGTTCAGTACGGAAAGCCACAGAAAGACTGTTTACCACCCTGTCAGAGCCTGCTGTCCTAGAGCAGAGGGGAGAGGAAGTGGGGGACAAGGACAGAGATAAAAGAGATAATGGAAGCAGGAGAAAGAAGATGGTCAGCAGGGAGTCAAGGAGTCCCTCTGAGCTCTAGAAAAGTTTCTCCTGTTATGTCCATTGAGTGAAAATGGCGGCCAGCGGAGTCCAGCGTGGCAACTGACGACGATAAGACATTTACAGGAAAAATATCATGATGGACAGAGAAAAGGGCGAGAGGAACTGGAGGAGAAAGATTATAGGGCTGTGAAAAAGATGGGAAGAGGTGTCGCAGGATAAAAAAGAAAAATACCTGGAGCCTGTACGTGAGCGGCGGGCTGGGCCGGAGGACTGGAGGAGAAGAGGGCCGTGATGGCGGGAAGAAGGGAAAAGAGAGGAGTAGAGCACACCCTCTGAGAGCTACACCCCCTTCCCACAATCCCCTCCTACTGGCGTGAGTGCGTCTGTCCGTACACTGGATGACAGAGGGACGTCTGCTCTCTCACAGCCCTATAACACATATACAGAAAATGCACACACGCCACAGTATCAAACGCACTGAACACAACACAAAAAGACTCACAATAGACTCGCGTTACTTGCAGTTGCGTATGACCGAAACGGTGGCAAACACAGACGGAGGACACTTCAAAACACAGACATACACACAATCAATTCGCCAGCCTTTGGTTCGCCCTCTGCTCTGCCCTGTGCTGTGTTTGCCTCAGTCTGCCTGCCCACTTTGGCACTGCTGCCAAGAGGGAAGGGGAGAAAAGGGAGGGCAGGAGGGTGGGTGTAGAGACAGAAAGAGGAAGGGAGGGACATGCTGTAGTCAGAGAGAAAGAGAGAGAGAGAGAGATAGAAGGAACAGAAAGAGGAGGAGTCAGAGAAAAAGAGTTAAGAAAGAGAGTGAGACACAGGCAGACAATAAAAAAGAAAGAGAAGAAACTGTCGTGAGCAGACGCGGTGACACAAAACAGCGGAACAGCAGCTGGAGCACTGAGAATTTGTACGTTAATCATCTAACATCCAAAACACACCTCTCACCTTGTGCTGTACTTATTATATCCTGCAGCAACAGACAGATGGCAAGTGAGCAAGCACTTCTACCATATTGTTCCATATCGCCATATTTTACAATCAATTCATCAAAAAGTTCTCTTGCCTCAAAGAGGAGTCTCTTTTTTCGACATCTTTATTCTGTTGGCTTTTCTCCGCGTCTCCCTCCATCCTTCTGCAAATTTGTCCTCTCCCTCCATCGGGGATAATATCTGCCCTCCTCGGTGGGAGGGGTTTGAGGGAGTTTAGCTAAATGAATCAATGAGCGAGGAGGGTGGATATTTCAGAGAATGTCACTTTTTTTCTCTCGCTAGCCGTTGGCATCTTTCCCAGGTCTCCCTTTGCTTTCTCACACCAGCAAGTTGAGTTGAACACCAATGCAGATCTTGGATCAGGGAGCTGTCGCCTCTAGATGACCCCAATCATTAGGAGAGAAAACATAAATCCATCTGTTCATAAATGGCCGACCTTCTCTATAACCTGCTTGCGAACCAATCACTAACGTTTGAGTGGGTATCCCAAGCCGAGCCAACCAATCAGAGCGCACGTCTGAGCTGATGTCATTTTCAAAATGCAGACTGTACTTCTAAAAAAAAAAAAAAAAAACAGGAATACTTTTTAAATTGGAAATGTTCTTTTCTTTTAAAACTTACATCAACCACTTTGGTTAAAGTACTTTGGTACTTTAAACAGTTAATTCCTTGTTGCAGCTGCTGTAATACCTGAGTTACTGAGTCCTCAAACGGACCAATCACACACACACACACACATTATTGGAGGGTTCTCCCAGTCCTCAAACACTCACCGCGGAGACAAAACAGACCACAATAGTCCAGCTTCTCTGCTTAAACTCCATGTGAGTCTTTTCTCGAAGATAGGACAATGGACACACACATCCACACACACACACACACACACACACATTCATACTGTACACAGGCGTGCACAAACACACACACACACACACACACACACACACACACACGGACACATGTGGTGCGAACAATCCGGTTCTTCCATGGAGGCTCAGATTCAGCCAGCAGGTTGGACAGCCCCTCAACCTGACGTCACGTCTCCTTTGTTGTTTATGCATTTATTTCTCTCCTCAGCTGAACTCTCTGAACTCAAAGTCCCCCCCCTCCTCCCCTCATGTCCTCCAGCCCTACACTTACACCCTGCCAATGAAGGCGGGCAAATACAGTATGACTTTAACAAGTAATGAGAAGAAAACAGCCAGACAGACAGACACAGAGAGGAGAGAGACAGGGAGGAAATAAAGGAGCTCAGATGTCTCTCTCACATTTTCTTTTCCTCCTTTTCTTCTTCGATCGCTCCCTGTGTCTCTCTTCCTGCTTGGCTTGTAAAAGTTTCAGCTGCATGGCGGGCCGGCCTCTTTTGGCAGCCGTCCAACTCTTGACTCTCCTGTCCCCTTGCAAGAGAGAGAAGGCAGGGAGGACAAATATAGTCACAGCTAGACTGCACTGTACAGTTGCAGATGAAGAATGCACAGCAACCATTTTTATTTCATACAGGAAGAGATAGGTTTGTGACATTCCTTCAGCATTTATAATCAGCAACAGTGACACAGTAAATCTCAAGCTAACCATGGCTCAAGACATCAAGCAGAGTTTCAAACGGCTGTGCCACAGTTGTGATGTTAGTCTTTAACTGCCTTTAACTGAGTTTGACAGCGGAGTCTGATAACAGTGCGTTTTGGTGCTCACACCCAGTTCACACAGGGACACTTTGTTATCTCTCCTGGTATCAATAACACGAGCAGCTCAGTTGCTTGTGTGTATAGACAGATTTGCACATGCACACAAGAACATAGAAATGCCAAATATTTACATTACTTTAAAGGATAAAGCTAAGTGGGCCCTCTGTTGCATTGCATAAGTACAGGCAGGCACACACACATGAACATTGTTACTGATTTACTCCCCTTGGTGCACAGCGTTTTAAATACTGTAATGTCGAGGTAGTTTATCAGCAAAAGTGGCCTAATCATTTAATAATTATTTCCTCTAAACTTGCATTTACTTCTAATGCTCTCTTAATTTGCCTAAATACAGGACTAATTAAGCCATTCATTTTTTGATAAATCAATAATGGTTTTAATAAACTTTTTCTTACTCTTCCATGAAGTACCCTTAAAATAATGGCCATCCTGTTTCCACAGCTCTTCCAAACTTTTCCAAACAATATTCTGCCATAATTGTTATATATGCCCAGATTTGATTAGATCAGATTAGCTAATACTACAGTATAAAATACTGTAAATGTATGCATATTTATAATATCCAATAATTAAAATGCAGCCTTATAAGTACATATGCATTAAGTTATTTGATTAACTGAATTAAAAAAGAACAACAATTTTCTGAAGTAATTATTTCTGGGGGAAATAAAGATTGGCACAAATGCTGTTGTCTTGCCTGCAATGACGGTTTGTTTAGGTATGTGTGAAGCATTTAACAAAGAAGAAATAAGAAGATATTTTAATTAAAAATGTGCTTACAGTATATCAATAATATGCAGTCACCATGTGAGAGGCCCAATATTATTTGTTTTCTACTGTGACTCAGGACAAGAATATCCTCCTGATCATTTTTGCTAATAAATGTTCAAATGACCCAAAGGCTGGCGAATGAAATGCCCATTGAGGAAAATTTGTGATTTGTGATATAAATTAAATTTGACTTGTTTTAATTATATATAGACTGTATAAAATGGATCCTGACACACCAAATATCTTCTCTAAATGATGTGGACACGTTCTCTTAATAGCTACTAGCTAAAAGCGTCAAGCTGTTTGCTAAAAGCTATTAGCTTGCACGTTTTGAAGAATTTAACCTGATGTTTACCATATTTGGGTAAAAAGTTTGGACTTTTGATCATGCAAAACTTTACATAAACAAACCAAGCAAAATAAACTTTTGACAATTCCTACATTAGAGCTAAACTGCTGCTCACCTGGCTGAGACGCTTTGCTAGCTGCTGGAGGGACAAAACAAGGCTCTACATACTAACTTAGTGTGGGGTAATATCTACGTGTGTAATATATTTATATAGCGTAGTGTACACTGTAGCTGTTCAAAAGGTGGAGTTTTTCTCTGATTGGCTCATGAATAAAAATACAGTAGTCAATGGTAATTAGGTGTGAGACCAAACGTGGCACTTGAATGGCTGGGCGTCCCTGATAATATTGTTTATTGTCGCATTTAAAGGCTTGGCATATATTAAACTGAGCAAATACATTTGTCTGCTGTGAAAGGTGCTATGAATTTGTTTTAGTTTTTTTGGCTTGGTACATAAATGCAACACCTTGCTGACTAACAGGTCAGTAATAATCAGATTAAAGGCTTAAAGTAAACAGTTGTAACAGAACATCGGCTCATAAAAAAAATCCATTCTAGATTATTCCACTGTGGTTCCACTGGTTAAACCATTTTGAGCAGATCTCACTCTAAAAAGATGAGGCGCCCCATCTAGTGGCAAACCTGTGTCAATGCATGTATAGCAGTATTTGTCTTTCAACATAAATAAGAGAGAAAAAAGAAAACCGGTAGTTCCTATAGACTGTATGGTAGTTCCATTGTATTTAATTTATTGTATTTCAAACATGATCAATTAAGTAGAGAAGATAAAGATTAGGTGGAAAAGTAAGATAAAGAAAGAAAAAAACATACATCTTAGTAAGTTATCAGGAAGTACTACATAGTTAGGTTTTCTCCTGACCCGCTAACGACGAGCAGTGTGTGTGTGTGTGTGTGTGTGTATGTGTGTGTGTATGTGTGTGTGTGTGTGTGTGTATGTGTGTGTGTGTTTGTGTGTGTGTGTGTGTGTGTGTGTGTGTGTGTGTGTGTGTGTGTGCGTGTGTCAAATATCAATATAAAGTCAGGCAAAGGTGATGACAACAACACAGAAGTGAAGTGGGAAAGGAAAAGAATGAAGAATGGAGGGAGAACTGGAATAACCATTACATTTCTTTTCTTGTTCTTACTTTCCAGTATGAAGAGAAGCGTAACCACTCTAGAGAATGAAATTAATAATCCTAAAGGAGTCTGCCCTCCAGCCGGCTCCTGAGTGAGACAGAGGTGGAAAGTATTGAAAGTGGATAAGGGAGATAGGTTGAGCCTTACTTTCCATGTACTTTCTAAATTTCAACAGCCTGCCAAGGTGCATTTTAGCCATTATTTCTGACAGGATTTACATTTTGAAATTCTTTTTTTCTCTCTCCTTTACACTTTTTAGAAGCCTGGAAAGAAATAGCTACCTCTAAATACCTGATCTCCACTAATGCTGCAGACCTCACGGAAGAGAACTTTGTATAGGCAGGTTGAGATATAGACATGTTTGCACATGTCAAAAGGAAACCAGGGAAATCCAACTGATGTTAGGCAATCTGTCATCTACTGTATATTTCACTCTGAGGCACTCTATCCATCATCACCAGTCCATACTTATGAGTAAGTCAAAGTCAACATTATCAGTGTAATTATCTTGATCTGTTTTGTTTGTTCCAATATATTTGTAGTTTTTTATATTAAAGTTTTGGCTAGGTAATTCATCTTAGTCCAACTAAAAGATAAAATGGCCCTTTCATAAACTCGAAGGAACAGTAGAATCAAAACACTTACACAAGAGCTTACTTCATGACTGTAAATGTCATACTTTTTTTTATCAATCAGTACCATGTCAACTGATGAATTAGCCATGAGTATGGTAATACTGCCCTCCAGTGGCATTACAGGAACAACATCAATCCATTAGGATGTCAAGTCGATGACAAGGGCATTTTAGGTAGGTGTAGATAGGGCAAACAAGCGTGTAGATAGGGCAAACAAGCCTTAAAATGTTGGGGTGATAATGTTGAGAATTCTGCATCAAAGTGTCCTGACCAGTACTGATGTGACTCCAACTGCTGAAAATAGGTGTAACTCCTGCAGGATTCCTGCTCAGATGTCAGCCTTTAATCTGTAAACGGGAGCTTAATTGTCAGCAGTTGAGGGGGCATGTTGAGAACAAGAGGGTTTAAGTCTCTTTGTCAGTCTTGTGACATTTCACTCAGAGGCCATTGCATCTCCTTTTACAATAGAATCACTGTTGCGTGTCAGCTGCATAAGCAGGGATTTTTCTAATTACCCTCACCTTGTCAGTATCAGAGAGTAATACTGTAGGTGATGCAAATTATTAACCAGGGCTGACCCCAGCCTATTTGAGCCTATATTATTTCCAAGCAAATTTAAGTTAACAGCACAGAGTAGGCCTAGTTGACACAGTGTAAGACTGGAGCTCCCGGGCACAATTGGTTAGGCAGCTGGTTTCCACAACATTTATTTTTATTGAATGTAGTTCACATTTGGTTGTAGGGGTTTAAATCACTTGTCCCATGGTTCTTAACCTTTTTGTTTTATGACCCTTTAAAATAAAGCATACCCTACATAAAATTGGCTACACATCACAATAAGTAGCCTAATAATAACAACCAATATCATTAATTAACACTCTGAAAGGAGCGTTTCTGCATAATGAGTAGGCTAAAGCTTTTACTTTTGATAGCCTACCTTAAGTACATTTTTCTGATAATAGGCTACTTCTGTATGCCTACTATTGCCTAGGCTAAGTAACATTTTCAATGCATAACTTTAACTTCTAGTAAAGGATTCTTCCTCCACTTTCTGAGAGACTATCAGTGCATGTAGGCATACAGTAAAAGCTGGATATCATGACATGTTACAGGAGCAGAACTCGCCATAAAGTCTAAAGACACATCTAGCCTATATTTTTTGAAAGAGAACAATAAAATCAATACTACCAACTTCCATTTCGCCGTTTCTCTAGCTAGCTAGTCCATTCTGGTGTTATGGGAGGAGTCTGCGTTGGGACCCACAAAACTTTTGCGTGTGCGCGTGTTTCGACGCCACGCCTCTGTGCGTTTTCCTCCGATTTTTATTTCAAACTCATACTTGGCATTCCGCCTTTTTCTGTCAAACACGATTGTTTTTACCGAGGATATACTTGCGATACATAAAGAAAAGTGCTTAGAAACGAAAGTATACGGGGTGGAGTGTGTGCCTGTAACAGCAGAGCAGGGAAGCCATTGTAAGGTGAGTGCGCTCTCAGATAGTTCTTTGTTGTGTGCTGCAACTTTCGTGCTGCGGCAGCTGCTCTGCTTCGTGTGTGCTTGAAGTTTTGGGATATTTGACATATTTCGCATTTCCCGCTGCCGCGTTGCTGAATCAGAGCTTCTTGTGTTTAGAAAGGAGTTCCTCTTTTATTTTCCCAGCCTCCCGTTGCTATAATTGCAGTGACTTTGTATGCGTCTCTCGGACTTACTTTGGAGTTTGTTTAGGTATTATTAGCCCGCAAGCTAACAAACTAGCATGCCAGCTCGAGTGTGTCATCAGTGGATTTTGTGTGAAATATCCACCGAAATGTAGAAAAGAACACTTCCTCTTACACTTTAAAGTGTTTGCACGGTGTTTAAACAACTGCTAGGCCCAGTTACATGTACCTTTTTTCACACTTTGGATTAGCTAAAGGCAGATTTTGCCAACTCACAGTTGGCTAAACGGCTTCCAACCGTTGAGTGTGATTTCGTTTTTCCCCTAACGCTACATGCTAACGTTAGCTGATTGGATTCATTTCTTGCTATTGTGAAAGTGTCACCAACATGTGAGACTGGTCTTACAGGTTCAACAGTAGCCAGAGGAGGAAAACCACCTTTTGTAAGTCTCCAGCAGAACTATCCCGACTGAATTGAACTCCATAAGTGATCAATGTCTAATAGATTTGCTGTCTAAAACCTAAAGCACTGTTGTAGCTAGTAACGTTAGGTAGCTAAGTAGTAGTAGTCAGCTGAGGTGGCCATGTAAATCTGAAAGTGCTGTGATGAGAGATCTAGCTTGGTGAACCAGGATCTGCTTTAATGGCTAAGTGTGAACACATACAGGGAATTTGACTTACGTGAAAGTACCTTTACCTAACGTTACACAGAAATAGACATACGGCTAAAAACAAGGACAACAAAGCTGAACAAGGTAAACGTAAACATTTGACTACAATGCGCAGATATACATTTAGCAAAAAAGTGTATACACATACACATAAGTACATACATACATGTAAACAAACAGCTCTATGAGTATATGAGGACATCATAATGTCACTGTTCCAATTGGAGCAGAAGACAGCCCATAATGTTCACGTGTTTTGTCGGTGTTTGCTGAGCTCATAGCTTTATTTAGCTCAATGGTCTACTGGATCCCCACTGCACTAAATATCTGACCTTTTTGGCCACTTGGAGCTATATTGAAACTGGCAGGGCCGCATAAGCATTCAGTGCATAATGTCCTAACTTTGCATCACCACTACTCTGGTAAATGACAAGCGCTGGCTGTGATGCTTCAGTTGTATGATTTCCCAAATCTTAGCCAAGTCTTGATATATAAACACACATACTTTATTAGGTACACCTAACATCAGTACAATAAATATGCCACACATTCTACATTTATGAATATGATAATGTTCAGCATTGTTTTTACAACAAATACGTTTGTATCTATTGTTCCACTAACACATTTATATTCAATTCTTATTCTTTTATTCCTACATAGCAGTGGTTCCCAAAGTTTTTAGGTTGTGAACCACTAGAATTTAACTGTTGTAATGTATACCTCATCACAGGTTATGGCCTTTAGTGTGGACATAGGCTTTGAGTAGTTAAGTGGGATGTTTCCATCTCATTGTTTCATTTGAAGGCCTTTATAAGCTTGAATATGTGAAGTATACCAGGATTTCACATAACTATTATGCTAATAAAAAGCATCATTTAATCATCTTGTGACCCCTCAGATTTACCCCCATGTTGGGAACCTTTGTTGATGTTACTTATGTATACGGTTAATTATACCCCTGAAAGGTCTAACTCAAACTTTTATAAAAAACCCTTATAAGCAATTCTAATATAATTCAAAAAAGTAATGAAGTATCCAGTTGGTAATACAATAATTAGTATGTTTTTTGAGCTGTTAAAAAGGCTCCAGCACCTCAAACAGAAAAATAAGGTTTAATCAAGGGGGCAGGCTTCTCTCCTCCATTTTGTGCTAACCCTATCCATCACCCCCCGTTAGCATTCCATTGACTGCCATTCATTTTGGCGTCACTTTGACAGCCAATAACTTTACATCTGAAGCGTTTAAAGACTTAATTTGTCCATCGTTTATTTCTAAAGAAACACAACAATGTATAAAAGGCTCCATTACCTTGTACCTCACGTTATGGCTCCGTAGCAGATGTTTTTATAAAAATAGGCTAACGATTGTGTCATAACCACGCGACTTACTGTCGCATAGTAGATGAATTACCGTATAGTACAGGAGAAGCTCGCAGGCAGTTTGGACTTACATTAGCTGTTTAGTTTAATTACTAATGTTAACTAGCATTTTAGTTAGCAATAATTAGCCTGTGCCAATGTTATCTCCTAACATATACCTACGCTCTCTGTCTCTGCAAGATTGGGAATGATTGAGATTTCTCTTGGCACAGCTACCAGAAGACTTACAACTTTCAGACACGTTGCTCACGTCAAATCTACGTCGGGAAGCTCAGTTTTCAGCTGCGCAGTAACGCTCAGTAACGCTCAACCATCACCGGAAAAGTGCTTCTAATAGACTTCACTTGTCTCCGTCAAAAACAGCGGAGTCACTGGGTCCATTTTATATACTGTCTTTGGGTTTAATCAGATCTGACTTCTGACACAGGAAAACTTTCAGGCTCTTTCTTAACCATCTCACCAGGGCATGTCTGATCGTTATGGCTACAGCAATAGTCCCGTCAGCAGTGATTGAAACTGGGAAGGCCCTGGCAGTGCAGTGTGTGTCCAATAAGCCCACCACAGCAGGGGAAGCTCTTGCTACCACACTGATCCCTTGTGGTTATCCGTGGCAGGGACCATGTTAGCCACACTCTGGAAAACATTACACACCAGGCAGCATTCATGTTGCATATGTGTGCCTGCGTTTGGAGCATCCTCAACAATAACAAAAGAATGTGTAATTTCCTCATGTGGCCTAAAGTTGCGGCCTTCGGGGAAGTTGATATGGCTCAAGTGCTGCCTTTTAAGTAGTTTCTCCATGGCGGTTAGCTAAAGGAAAATTACTATCTGGTCTTTCCATCACTAACTGGTGTACCCATAATAGCTCGACCAACTGGTAGTGTCTTCATTGACCTTGGCCAGTGTCTTTGTAAATTTACAAGCTCTTAATGTTTAGCCATTTTACTTGTCAGGTCTTTAACCCCAAATGCCAGAGCTATTAATACACCCTGTGCCAATGGAGGCTGTAAACAACTTCAGATGAATCTGATCTCGTTCCTGGTGAAATGTGGAGACATTTGAAGAAATCTGTCGCCATTCTTGGCAGCCGCAAGTTAATCCTGGTCCTGTCCAGCCATCACAAAGTGTTTGATGAAAATTAGCAAAACAAAAGTGTGAGATCAGTGGTAGAGCAGGCGCACATATGTAGAGGTTTACTCCTTGACCCAGCGGCCGCGGGTTCGACTCTGACCTGCGGCCCTTTGCTGCATGTCATTCCCCCTCTCTCTCCCCTTTCATGTCTTCATCTGTCCTGTGAAAATAAAGGCCTAAAAATGCCCACAAATAATCTTTAAAAAAAAAAAAATTGTTTTTCTTGACCTGTCTGTCACTGGGCCCCATTCATAGGTTTGATTTAGGTTTTTGTGAGCATGTACAAATAAGAACTTCAGTGGGATTCAATTATTCTCTTGTGAATGAAAAGTTTGGTCAGCCCCACTAAAAGTGATAATAGTCCCTCTTCAACATAATGTCCATTATATTTCATTTTCATTATCCATTAGTCTGCCTGTTATTTTCTTAATGAATTATTTAATCCATAAAACAAAACCAAAACAACATATTTTAAAAGATGTGAGAAGTGACTAACTGGATTTTGACGTATGCTACTTAGACAATGCTTGAAACTGCCATTTAATTTAAGATCAAGGTGTTTTCATGTGGATAACAAAAACTTTTTTTAAGAAACAAAATGGATATTCAACCTACTATTGTTTGGGCTGCAGTGTATGCTAATGAGTTATTCCAGCTCTTTGGTGGGCTAAAGATGCAGAAAATGAAATTTCTGTAACCACAAAAATGTATTTGGTTTATTATTACGTGTACACAGACTATACACTTTAGGGATTGTATATAATAGATGATTTAAAGCTGCGCTGTGTTTTCAAAACATCCAGGAGACCGCTGCATTGATTTCTTTAAACCTTGCTGATTGCGATGCCTTTTTGTCTAAATTCATCAGCTATCAAAACAAATACTGCTCTCACATTGTGCAAGACATTTTGGTCTAATGCTTTTTTAATGTGGAAAAAACCCGTCTTGAAAACTAGATTCAGGGCAAGCACAGAAATAGTTAGCCTACTAAAGATAGTGTTACATTTAACAAACTAAGCAGCCGGACAGGGTTATATTAGAACAAAATAACAGTCTGACTCTACTATAGTCCTAGGACTAGCCTTTTTGTCATACGTCATGGATGTAGCCGTCATGTGTACATATAAGACCCTTTTTACAGGGTTCTTGTTTCAAAAAGAGTCAATTGAAAACAATGAAATGTCAGTTTTTGGTAAAATTAATACATTTTTAACTTATTCATAGAGCTAACGTTAGCTTAATTAGTCAAACTACATCCAAAATCTGCCAACCTGGCCATGTTGTCATTTCAGCTTTCAAAATCAACGGTCACAGGCCAAATGAGAAGGCTGCTTTGGTCTAGAAGGACCGAAAGTTTGACAGGCGTAGTAACAGTCTCTAAGAGGATGTGAAATCATCAAAATGCCTTGTCCTGTGTGTCCTAGGTGTGTTGTGGCCAGGAGCCGTCATCATTGCTTCGGAGTGGAGTTGCCGTAGCAGCCCTGACGGGGCGCAGGAGGAGGGTGGCGATGGGGAAGGAGCGGGAGACGGGCCGGACCGTGGATTGGACGGCGACCCTGAGGGAGTGTGGAGTCCAGACATTGAGCAGAGCTTTCATGAAGCTCTGGCCATCTACCCTCCCTGCGGCAGAAGGAAGATCATACTTTCAGACGAGGGGAAGATGTATGGTAAGGACCAGGACATTTCTGTCCTAATTGCAATGTGATCCACCTTTTGTTTACAGTGATGTCTGGCTGACTTGTAAATCATAATATATATCGTAATATATATATATATATATATATATATATATATATATATATATATATATATATACATACATACATACATACATACATACATACATACATACATACATACATACATACATACATACCGCGCTGTTTTAGGCAAACACAACTCTACTCTGCAAATAGTGAATTTTTACCAACAAGCTGTTGGTTGTAGTTTTAGCTTAGCTTGGCGGGAATCTAGAAATTTGGTCAGAGTCTTATAAACTTAACTGCTGGCTGAGCGAACCGTCCTCTCCACTGGAGCAGTAACCTGTGGATGTATTATAAGACCAAAACATATACATGTGGCTACTTAATATGCATGTGAATGACGCGAATGTTACCTTCGCGTTCTTCATTCTTGATGATGATGCTAGTTTTATTATTTTGCAACAGCATAATTTCATTGCAAATGAGGCATACAGTATGAATGCTAGCCTGCTTATCAGTCCATTCATCATTAAAGCTGGGCTTTTCCACGTCAATTTTCCCTTCAGCCTCTTTGACTGTGACATTTTTACCTGACAACAGCCTTTCTTTCTGCAAGCATTTTCCTGCATACTACAACCATGTTTCCAATCACAGACTACGTTTACAAGCAGCCAATATTCGGGTTATGGTCGGGTTAAGGTCACTATTCAGGTTTCTGAAACATTCGGAATAATCCGTTTACATGCGAGAGCAGAGAGAGTTACATGGAATTTGTAATCAATTGGCAATATCCCGATGTAAACGGCGACGCACGGTTAACGTCTGGACGTACGGACAACCTTAAGACGCAATATGCGTCATTTCCACAAACGACAACAACAAAAGACATTATATTCATGGTTTTCACCACACTAATAAAGAAATTAGTTTCCTCCTCGCTCCAAAAGTGTGGTGCTGTCTGCGTCTCGCCATGTTTACCTCTATTACTTGTTTACTTCCCGTATATTGCACGCGGGTTTTTGTATGCGCATACAAGAAGTTCCTCTACTCAAAAGACCAAGATTCCTTGCGAATAGAACATGCACAGAACACAAATCAATGTTCCTTTTGATGGGGATATGCCGATACGCGTTTACATGACCAAATATTGGGGTTAGAAAAGGGGTAACCCAGGGGTCATATTCGGGTTTTTAAAAACAGGAATATGAGCATATTCAGGTTTTTGCCGGTGTTTACATGGCCGTGCGCGACCGGGTTATTGCTAATATTCCGGTTTTGAACGGGTTATTGGCTGCTTGTAAACGTAGTCACAGACTTAAACAATCACTGACTGTGAACTGCCTCCTAGTCTGAGATCTTTTTCTAGTTAAAGAGTCAGTTATCATTATGGAGTCCATGTTTTTGAGGAGTTTGCTCACACTAATGTACTGTATGTAAAAAAAAAAAAAAAGCATTAATTCAGTAAGAAAGTGAACATTTTGAACGAGAATAGGCATATTAGGTAGCCTATACATTCATTTTTTATTTATATATATATATATATATATATATATATATATATATATATATATATATATATATATATATATAATGAATATATTTATTTGTTCATATGCATAATATGAAATGTACAGAGTATTTGGAGATTAGACTCCATCATTATGAAAATAATTTTAAAGGGGTAGAAAAGCCAAGGCATATCCCCCAGATGGAGTCTAGACACTGGTGGGGGTGGTGAAGGAGCCCGAAGACCGGACCGAAGGAGCAGAGGAGGACCCAGGGTGCCGTGGGTGACGATGACTGGAGGTGGAAGGAGAGGAGGAGGGTTGCACGCTGTGCCTGAAATAACAACTGACAGCAGTAGAGAGAAGAACAGATTTAAAGCAGGGATGCCATGCTGTGATTGGCCCGTGAAATTCATGGCCAATTCTGGTTGGTTTAACTGAAGTGAACGCCTCAAAACAGCTGATCAGTTTTAGGACGAGAGAGAGGTGGATGAAGTTTAGAAGTCTTCCTGAAAGAATTTACGCTGAGCTTCATTAAGCTTTGAGGTCAAACGGCATCCAGCACTGACAGGGTCAAAGGTTAGAGCAAGATGAAATTTCACAGTCCCTCCAGAAAAACGTGATTATGCGATCGCAGAATTCAATGCATAATCAGCCAAAGTCCGTATGCGGGGCCACATTTTTAAAAATATGCCGCACTTTTGCTGCATAAATTGCTGATTTCCACGCGAAATATGCGGGGCTTGCATGATTTCATAATCCCCGCGTTTTCGTTGCAAAAAAGTCATATATATCTCAGCAGAAAGTTAAAAAATGTTGCGTTTACTTCACACAAGCGCAGCCATTTTCCCCTGTTGCCATGGGAACGTTATGAAGTGACATAATTTCGCCTAGTGAGAACATGGTGTTGGGGGAATCACTTTTTTTTTCTCTTTTTCATCAAACCGCAATTTTTGCAAGTTACCGCAATTTTTGCAAGTTCCCGCAATTTTTGCAAGTTCCCGCAATTTCATTGCATAAAATTGCATAAATATCCCGCATATTCCATCACATTCTTTTAAGAAAACGTGCCGCATAATCAAGGATTTTTGTCCGCAACAATCACAAAAAAACTGGAGGGACTGAGGTCAGGTTAGAGTTAACGTATGTACAGTAGAAGTTGCTTTAAAATGTTTTTGTGTTAGTCTATAGTACTATGGGTGTTTGCTTTTATTAGTATCTGTTTAGGACGCTGTCTGGGAGTAGAGCTCAGATGTATTTTGACCGTTTCTTCCTTTCCTACCTTATTGAAGGCCTTGGTGAGCACCCAACATTCCTAGCATTTTTGTCTTCTTTTTTTTGGCTGAGGGTTAGCATTCCTGCCTGCAGCAGCCTGTGTCATGCATTTGTGTGTGTGTGTGTTGTGAGGGGAAACAAGATATGTGATACCATGCGACAGAAAGGGTTGTTCCAACGTGGCAGCATTTTGTCCTTTTGTGGAAGTGTGGGCTTGCTGTGTTGACCACCCCACTTCCTTTTGAATAAACAAGGATAGTCCCACTAGTACACACATTCACACATTGGAAAGCTACACTGAACATAATCCCCACACTCACATTAACCCTCTTGTCTCTCTCACTGCCTTTTAATACAATCCTGTGGGACACTTTGAAAATCCCCTTTTGTTTTAAAATGTTTGCATATAATTGGTTGTCATTTGTGAAATTCTATAACATAAATACAAGAAATATCAGTTTATTTAAAAAAAAAAAGGGATGATGAAAGGAAACTACTTCACTTCCATTATGGTTTCATATTTTATAAGAATTTTAGTCTGTGCTTCACCACCCATAGCATACACTATGATCCTCTTTCCTTAAATTAGTCTCCATCCTACATCATAAAAGCGGTCAAGGGGGAGTACAAGCCATAGCTATTTTTGTTAAGTTGTGTTAAGTTATCGTGATTTCAATATTGACCAAAAATAATCGTGATTATATTTTTTCCATAATCAAGCAGCCCTACTATAAATGTTTATGAATTGTGTATGTGTCCACTAGTAGTGTGACTGCCTTTTGTCATTTTATGTTACTCTGTCCTAAAATGATGATGAAGTTCTTTTCAAACACAAAGTCAACTGGTAAACTTGGCAGAGTATTTATGAATTACATATTATTATGGATATTACATATGGATATTATATATGGATATTACGCTAAAGCAGTCAGAACCATGTGGTGCTAGTTTCACTTAACTGGAACAGTCAAGTTCAGAAGATTGGATCATTTAGTGCAGCTGTTAAAACCAGGAAAAGATTACATTTAAACAAATGTAAGAATGTTATAATGTGCAAAACCCCAGACTGCTTAGTCTGGTTTGAAAATATCAGTTTTACCTCAATGCATGCGACTGTGTACCTCCTCTGTAACTATCATGATGGATTATGGTGTATTCCCAGGAGACAGATCACTTGCTCTTGCACTCAAAGGGTAATGAGGATATTTTAGTGTCATGTTGGTGGTGTTCTTCATGTTGTGTCCACCTTTTTTAAATAGCATAATATATATTGGAGACTATTTCAAACTAAGAAGTATGGTTAAAAGAGCCAATTTGTAAAAAGGTTTTTTTTGGTGCAGGTGCCTATTAACAGATGGGACTAACTCAAGTCGGGTCAAAGACAGACTCATTTACATTGTGTAATTTTGTCATTCATTTCCTGCTATTTTTAATTGTGTACCCCCATTGAAATAATGACCAAATTAAGTTAAATATAAGTTTGTTTGTTTTTTGTTCTGTTTCTCTCTTTCTTTTTTGATTTGAAAAAAATCATTATTTATGTGGCAGATGAGGGGAGAAACTGAGAGATAAATATAAATAAATGTTCTTCCTTAAAATACAGGGGGCATAAGTATACTATAATGGAATTAAAATAGCCCCACATCATCACATACCCTTCACCATACCTAAAGATTGGCACGGGGTACTTTCCATCAGATTATCTCTCAATGCAAATCAAACTAGCTATTAGGCTAACTGAATAAAACCATGCCAATTTCTAGGTATGGTGGAGGGTATGTGATTATGTGGGGCTATTTTAATTCCAAAGGCCAAGGGAACTTTATCAGGATGCATAGTATCCTGGATCCATGAAATAAAAATCTGCCTGCCTCTATGGGAATTTAACATAAGGGTGTGTATACTTATGCCCCCTGTATTTTAAGGAAGAACATTTATTTATTTACGATACATTATTCATTCACCAAGAAAATTGGTGTCCTTAAAGGTCGGATTTTTCCTCATTTATTTTAATTAAGGCATTAAGATCAATTTCCAAAAGATTATTTTTTTATTCCTCTTTTTAGTCAACTTTAGCATGGGTTCATAAATGTATGAGCACAACTGTAAAACAAATGGGACATGAGTTGACTTGGCCTTATGGTAGTGGTAGGCTGCAGGAAAGTGCATGTGTCCTGTTTTGGAAATCGGAGCAGGCTGCTGGGTCTGAGTCAGACTCTTCTGTTGAATTTGGGGAATTTTGTGTTCTGGTAACTCCACAGAGCTGATGTGACTCAGCCTGATGTGACCTAAATCCCTATAGCATCGCACCCTTTCCCAGAAAGAAGGATGGTAATGTTGACGATGTTAGTGCATGTGTGATTAAATGATTAAAGCTGTGGAATCAGTCTGTAAGGCTTTATTTGGTCACCTTTTATCTTTAGCCTCTCTCTAATTCTAACATCTGCAGCAGGGTGAACAATGCGCACGAGTTACAATCAGAGGCCAGCAGATCATCAGGTGTGGGTTGGAGCTGGGGGAGGCAGAGAAAGAAAGAGCTGACCATGCAGTCTGTTAACTACATGATGACCTCTCCTCCCTCCATTCCCACCACTTGTCCATCTGCTTTGGAGCTCTGCCATCGAGCACGCAGATCTCACTCTAAATTAGCATGCGCTGTCCGTAATGAAAATATCATACAGCTACAGAAATCCAAAACTTGACGTGTGTGTGTGTGTGTGTGTGTGTGTGTGTGTGTGTGTGTGTGTGTGTGTGTGTGTGTGTGTGTGTGTGTGTGTGTGTGTGTGTGTGTGTGTGTGTGTGTGTGTGTGCGCGCGCAGCCTCGCCATCTCACACTACAGTGCAGTCACATTAAACTTTCATATTATGCTGGCTTCTTTTCAAATGGGATGGAAAAAGTGTCCATGTCGGGCTTCATCTTCTTTTGCTTCATACCAAAGATTGAGTTCAGTACAACCTAAACTTACATTTGACCAGTTCAAGTCATTAATGTCACTGTGACCCAAATACTGAAAAACATGAAGGACTCATGGTCTTACCAGGTGTGTTCAGGTTATACTAAGATTAATGTCATAAGGTACGAACTCAAACAAATACTTCATGGTTTACTGTGTTGCAGTAGACTTGAGATCAATTGCTGTGCTAGAGCACTCACTTTCTGGTCAAATTTGAGTAGCAGCCATGTTTTTTCTACGGTGATCTTTTTTTATTTATTTTTTAAGATTATTTTTTGAGGCATTGTTAGGCCTTTATTTCCACAGGAAGGATGAAGACATGAAAGGGGAAAGAGAGGGGGAATGATATGCAGTAAAGGGCCGCAGGTCGGAGTTGAACCTGTAGCTGCTGCGTCGAGGGGTATATGTTCGCCTGCTCTAACAACTGAGCAAACCCGGCCACTTTCTACGGCGAACAGGAAAACGTTAGCTTTAACCCCTATCAACTCACCCAAAGTACAGCATACTGTATCTTGTATATCAGCAGGCAGAACATGTTTCTGTGTGTATAATAATAAAAATAATAATACAAATTTACACTTTATTAATCCCGCAAGGGAAATTACAATTTACATACACCTTTCTGATTTTATCTGTTGTTCTCAATTTTAGGTCGAAATGAACTGATAGCTCGCTATATCAAGCTACGAACAGGGAAGACGCGCACACGCAAACAGGTATGCACAGATATTATTGAAGACTTCAAAATGTACGTGTTTTATGTAATATGATTTGCAGCTTATATGTCTCCTTGTTTATTTTTATATTGTTATTTACCCATTGACCTTGTTAAATTGATTATTAATGAACCATGGTTATTTCAAATTACAAATCATCCTGTGAATGTGTGTTTTTTTTTTCATGGGGGTAACCCTGGCTTCTTAGGTGTCTAGTCACATTCAGGTTCTGGCACGTAAGAGGGTACGAGAATACCAGACCAGCATCAAGGTGGGTGCCCACTGAATCAACTCTCCCTTCCCTCTGTAGTCACATCCCCTCTTCTTTTCCTTTCCTTTTTCCTCCCTTCCTCTGTCCTTCGTCCTGTCTTTCGTCAGGTCTCTAGTCACCTGCAAGTCTTGGCCAAGAGAAAGTCTCGTGAGATTCAGTCTAAGCTCAAGGTACACACACTCACTGACTCTAACATGCTAGCTGCTTCGCTCTGCATGTGGCCCAAATCCATCCTAACATAAAACCACCATAGAAGTCTTTGTCAGAGCTTATGGCAGATTTATGCTTCTCTTACTATACGTACGAGCGGAGGCAGAATTTAAATGATAAAGCATGACATAGCCATTTAGTGTTGTGGTGATGCCAGAATTCTTACTGAGTGGGGACCACTGGGACACCTTGATGGAGAAGTATAAATCCAGTTTACAAATAGTTGCATGATTTGTAATAGCGTCATTAGGTCACTGAGATAGTGTTAGTTGTTGGCTGTGGGAACGTGGCAGGCTCAGGCTTTAAAAATGAGTTTTGCAAACATTGCTTACTGTCTGCATTTAATGTTGTCTCGTGTTGCTCTGCAAAAGCTGGATGTTTTTAATGCATCAGTGTATCATAATATGTTGAACAGATGTTTTTGTGATGCATGGCAGTAATGTTGATCTGTTTATTTAGTTCCAGAGGCTTGTGGCTGTGGACAGATAATTTCATTAGATTCAGTAGCTGGCTCAGTTGACCTAAGCATGTGCATGGCTGTAGTAATGTACATAAATGCTTTCTTGCATACACACAGACGTGCAAGAAGTTTTTTTGTTTTTTTTATGTGCCCCTCAGTGTGCACATATGACGAATTTCAGTTTTCTCTTTTAAATCATTTCTGATCTCAACATTCTCACTCTAAGGCACTCCCCTCAGTCCTTTATATCTTTTCTGTTTTCATGTGGTTTTTACCATGCACTTTAATAAAGGTTCTTTGTGACATCATTTTGCACCAAAGGCATTCAACTTGCTGCACTCCAATACACATTTGGAGAACTTGATTTCCATGTCGTTATATTTCCTGGTATAAACGCCAGCACTCGACTTTAAGATCACACAGATTAATAGGATGTACTGTGGCTTGTCCTGTCAATATAAGATAACTTATTTTGAGCCAAGTGTGAGTGTGTTTGCTAAGGTAGGTTAGGGGTGTAGTCATTTCAAAGAGTTATATGTACTGAGGAAGGTGTTTTCCCTATTTTCTAATAGTGAATCTGTGACCTGCTGTTGTTTTGAATGTACTAAAGTTAATAATTAATTAATATCGTGTCTTCTTTGCTATAGGCCATGAACTTGGTAAGTTTTGATTATACAACTACAATCTTTTGCTTCAGGCTTTGTGGTTGGCATCACATAACTGCTAGTCCACAATGCAGTTCTACTGCCAGACTCAAAAATCTTGCTCATTACTCTTTGTTTTTAGTGGCTTTAGTTAAATGCTGGTGATGGCTTCAGTCAGCTCTCCTAGCCTGCTAGCTTGGTGCGCCTCCTGCTTTGGCATCCCACTATATCTGCTTTGCACTCTGTCCTGTCTTCCCTCATAGTAACTGCATCATGCTGAATTACTGTATAATATGTTGGCTGGCTTGCTGTCTACACTAGCCTTGAAGGTTGGCTGACTTTGGAACCTACGTTTTACTGAAATTTACAAGATGGAGCGTTGTCATTATGTTTTACTTTTTTCTTTCTCATTCAGGACCAGGTATCCAAAGACAAGGCACTGCAGACAGTAGCCAACCTCTCATCAGCTCAGATTGTGTCTGCTAGTGTAATGAAACCCCAGACTCAGTTCCCTCCACCAGTCAGAGTGAGACACACACACACACACACCACACCACACCACACCACACCACACCACACACACACACACACACACACACACACACATACACACACACACACACACACACACACACACACATCTGTTTTTTCCTACCTTGTGGGTAAAAGTCTGAGTAATACTATGTTTCCCTTCTTTCCCTTTGTTTAGTTTTGGCCCGGTCCTATGCCTGGACAGCCTGGACATTCTCAGGAGTAAGTATCACTGGCAGATTATTTTGTTTTGTTTGTTTAAAATTGGAGAAAGTCTTATGCTTAAGCTGGTACAGTTGCTCAGTTTTAGGTTCCAACTCTTCCTTTTTGCAGTATCAAGCCCTTTGCACAGCCACCATACACTACACTACCAGCCCCTGTCCCTGCACCTATCAGTAAGTGGGATCACAAATTCATGGATTAGGGTAATTAGAAATGATTATTGTTATGTTAATTTTGTTTTCCTGGTTTAAATGTTTGGCAGGCTATGAGCCCCTGCCTCCACCTCGCCCTGCAGCTATAGCAGCTCCTGTATGGCAAGACAGAACCATCGCCTCAGCAAAACTACGGCTACTGGAGTACTCTGCTTTTATGGAGATCCAAAGGGACAGGGAAACGGTACAGACAATAAGTAATTTATACAATACAACAATATACCGTAATCTTTTTCCTTTTTCTCATCACCACTTCTTCATTCCCTACAGTATAAGCATCTTTTCGTACTTATTGGCCCATCAAACCCGGGATACAATGATCCCGTATTGGAGTCCATAGATGTGAGGCAGATTTACGACAAGTTCTCTGAGAAGAAAGGAGGCCTGAAGGAGCTGTATGAAAAAGGGCCGCACAACGCATTCTTCCTCGTCAAGTTCTGGGTCAGTACTAAAAAACAATGTTCTCTTAGATTCGATTTTTTTAATGACTGAGAATTTTGAGAGGCATGCTGCAGAAAATAAGTTGGTGAATTTCATAAAAGTTTGACAATAACATGCATTTTAGTTTTTACATCATCATATTTTATTGCAGTCATTGTGTTAGATACGTAGTTGGTTTAAGTTGGTGCTATACATTTCACAACTGTTTTAAATCTGAGGTTATAACCGGCTACACCACAAGAGGGAAGCAATGTCAATATGATGCTGGAGCAGGGTTTTACACAGGAAATGACTTCTTCATTGGTACTTGCTTTCTTAAACAGTATTTAACTTAAAGGTGGCCTGTGGAGTTTGCTTGTCAACAAACGAAAGTTATGTTTACATTCAGTGTTACTCACCAAAATGACTTTTGAATATTTTGAATAGACTGTTAAATATATTGGTGGTGGTGGCGCAGTAGATGTAACACATGCCTGTGGTGTATGAGATCTGGGTTTGATTCCCACTACGATCCATCAACCAATGTGTCCCTGAGCAAGACACTTAACCCATGGTTGCTCCAGAGGCGTGCAACCTCTGATATATAGCAATTGTAAGTCGCTTTGGATAAAAGTGAAAAATAAATGACATGTAATGTAATGAAATTTCCCTCCTGACCCAGATACGTGCAAGAATACACATATAAGAGATGGGTGTATCTGTCTTTGTCTTATTTTCTCTCTTTTGACACTCACGCTTAGTCTATCTTTTTGTGCTGCTTTCAGGCGGACCTGAGCAGTGACATTGAGGAGGGCTCTGGTGTGTTCTACGGTGTGAGCAGCCAGTACAGTGGAACAGAAAACATCACAATCAGTGTCTCAACTAAGGTCTGCTCCTTTGGCAAACAGGTGGTTGAGAAGGTTGAGGTGAGAAGATGAATCCCTTCTCTCTTTTTTTTTTTTTTTTTTTTTTTTGTGTATGCGTATAAAGGATTTCATATTACCAACCATATTTAGGTGGTTTAATTGTGATGTGTATGTGTGGATTCCTCCCATTCAGACAGAATATGCACACATGGAAGGGGGAAAGTATGTGTTCCGCATCCATCGTTCGCCCATGTGTGAATATATGATCAACTTCATCCACAAGCTCAAACACCTGCCAGAGAAATACATGATGAACAGTGTACTGGAGAACTTCACTATCCTACAGGTGTGTGTGTGTGTGTGTGTGTGTGTGTGTGTGTGTGTGTGTGTGTGTGTGTGTGTGTGTGTGTGTGTGTGTGTGTGTGTGTGTGTGTGTGTGTGTGTGGGGGGGGGGGGATGTGGACTAGTGTTTGTTTGTATGTTTCATTATTAAATCCTGACCTCCACAGTTTTTTCCTCTTTCTCTTGCTAGGTGGTGTCCAACAGAGAAACTCAGGAGACTCTGCTGTGCATTGCCTTTGTGTTTGAAGTGTCCACTAGTGAACATGGAGCACAGTACCATGTTTATCGACTAGTTAACGACTAGCAGCACGTGGCGTGCATGCAGAGACTCTTCACAGACTTTTTTGATACATACAGCATAAACACTATTTTCAGCTCAAACACACAGAATCCCCACTTTTTCTACTCTAAACACACTTGTTTTAACAGACAGTCAACAGTCACGCTATAGTCACACTTGTTTTTTGTTTTTTTATGTGTATGCATTTTCAATGCTGCAAACTATGCCCACATTTCTTAACATCCCATGACTTAAACACTAAAGTAATGTTAATTTTTGTAGATTTTGACCAAAACGTGGCGTAATTATCAGTAAGTGCTGTGATGCTATCCAATGTTATTATTCAGTCACATAAACCTCAAAATATCACAGTTGACACAATGACAATAACTTCTACAGTTTGTAGCATCTCTGTAAGGTAGGAACTGAATGAGCCTATAATGGCGTATCCTCTGTCACTGCTTAGTGTGGAACCACAATCTCCATGTTTAATCAAACCTTTTAGGATCATATGACAGGAAGTATGAGCGTGCCTCTTCCCAGAATACAATGCACTACATGTAAAGACGTAAAAGTCGTATTTATATTTTAAACACATTGTCAAAGTGTAAAGAGAGCCATCTTTTTACAGTAGGTGTTTTAGCTGTTTGAAGGTTTCCAGTGAAGCAGCATGTGGCGGGGGAAGATCTTTTGATCAAATGTCGAGGAGGAAGTTTGGCTCACTTGTCTTTGAAAACATAATAGTTAACAACCAGTTTTAGATTCAGTTTACACTTTGGTGTCAGCAGCATTTTGAATGAAATAATTCTCTTTTTACTGTTCATTTACACAAAACAGTTTTTACTCTTGACTGCGTGGGCTCGCTGCAGTATTTCTACCTCCACGTGAGTTGGGAAAAGAATGTGCTTTGGTCCATAAAGCCTTAACCTGAAGAGCACTGATGTATAGGACATGTACACTACATTTGTAATGGTACTGTTTATAAGCCAAAACAAGCTAATACGTTTTTTTGTAAAGATGAACTATCTTTTTTTGTATTTTACCAGCACATCTAGAAGTGTTACTCTAAACATCAGCAAATGATGGATATTTTGGTTGTATCTTTTTCAATGTATGCAGAATGATGTATGGTACAGACCACACTAAGGTCACCTACAGTGCACTGGGTAGATTTGTGTCTGATAACACTAACAAATTATCCAGCTTACACTTGCTTTTATTTCTTTGTTCTATTGTAATGTTTTTGGTTTCTGGTACACATTGCTACCAGCATTTTTTTTTTTTTTTTTTTTTTATAGTAAATGTTATTTGACTCTATTATGCCCTTTCATGGCAGGATTATATTTAACCATGTGGAATGTGACAATGATTTGTCTTGATTGTGAAAGTAAAAGCCAACTTGTTCAATTCTAAATAACCATATTCACTGTGTGGTCAGCCACAATTCTTATTTTTCCCATCAGTGTCTGGTTGGCTGGGCCTCATCACTCCTTTGGTCAAGTCTGCTCAGTGACTTATATCTGTGCCTTTATGCTGTACCAATAAAATCACATGGTGTTTGCAGAATCATGTAGCTTTTGTAGTCTTCATAGTAACAAATCATTCTTAATAACATTACATATATTTTACATGTTTAATACTGTCAAGTAATAAAAGTTGGCATGGAATGATTGGTAATATTCTATAATAAGTTGATATAACTTTTATTTAGGCAAAGCTTTTGTAACCGGTTCAGTGTAGTACAAGTAATAACACCTGATTCAATTTCTTTATTTGTTAAAGGGATTATGTAGGATTCTCTTCAAAATAAATTACTGGAAAAAGTGTTTTCCCCTCTATACAGAAACTTGAGTATTGTTTAGGCACCACACGTTTTCAACGATATCCAGTCCTAGTCCTGATGAGCCTTATCCACAGAAGACATTTTGACATGTCCTAGTAGAAAAAGCGCGGGTGGAAATGAGAAAATGAATTATGACTGGCATCCATTCAGCTGCTTCAGTTTCCAAGTCCTCACCTGTTAATTTTGTGCTATGACTACGACCATAGACTGTATAGCTACTACAGTATATAACTGACTCACTTTCAGTATTAGTAATTGAAACTCCAGCGGTCATATTTCCTAATGTTACAGCCACTTGAACAGTTTGAGATCACTTTTGTGATCTCAGATTATTTACCCTCACTCTATCGAACAATCAGAAGTTTTACACCACGTAGGTTGCAATTGTCATTGTGCCCGCTAGATGGTGCTATCACCTCAATGAGTGTTCAGATGGTTAAGAGTCTGGAGCAGGCACTGACAAACATTGCTCAGCATTTCCACTGATTTTGTCCAGTGGCTCTTATAATACATCTATGGTCTGGAATGATCTATCTGTAGCACTGTTATGTGGAGGCTTTACCTTCTTCATACATAATCAGTGTGCATGTTTATGTGTGTGTGAGTGACAGTGTCTTCCCTTTACAGTTATGTAATCTCATTGGTATTATGTTTAGACAACACCCATGTGTTTGCACAGAGTGCATTCTCATAAAACCAATAATGCTATAAATTAATTATGATTCCTAGATGTTGAAGGGAAAAAAGGTATACAGATTTATATTTTGCTATAAAATATTCATTTTGGCTGCTTGGTGTTTTGCCAATGGAAAAGTTATACTGTATGCTGCAATAAGGGAAAAGATACTGATATGAAAAATAAAGGAACATTCAATTGACAGGTATAGGCTTCTCCACTATGACATACTGCAGGCATACATACGCAACACAATACTGCTTCTATAGGGCAAAGGTTTATCAACAAAGCTGCTATCTTGTCCGTCTGGATAACGTCAACTATATCTGCAGACATCAGTGTAATATCCAGTCACATACCTACTTCTTAAGGCTCCACAGAGTACACTGCAGCGTGTGAGCAGCCTTCCAAGGCATACATGTAAACGATAAGAATACTTTTTGACAATAGTGCCAGTTACAACGCTCTCTCTATGTGCTTCGGATTTGAGTATTTCTTTCTTTCTCTAATATAAATGAACAATTGTCCACGCCAACCACTCAAGCATATTGGTGTTCACCGCTACAACTGTAGGAAGCGTGGCAAAGCGTGACATTTGGCTTCAATGTCTTGTAATTGTAACTGTCAAGGTCATAAACAACCTGTACAACTGTTCACTTCCATTATTTCTCACACTCTTGTAGCTCTTCTGTTGGCAGACATTAGTCAATATTATCTGTCTGGGAAGGCTCAACTTACTAATGCCATGCTGCCAAAACTACAAGTGGTGAAGCAGTCTGGGTGTGGTACTTACCGCAGAAGCCTGCCAATAATGCAGCAATACAACACAGCTCACCGGTTGCTCATGGCTGTATTTCACATTAAATCAGCAAATGATTGAGCCATGGAGGAGCACTGATAAGAGGTTAAGTTTCATGTGATAGTCACTTTAATATCTGATCAATTTGGCTTAAAAAATACATGGGATTTGTCTGTTTTTCATTCAAACAATACTGCCTTGTCCTGAGCCTATAATCTCACCTGCTTGGAGGAATTTACACTCATCATCATCAAGGGATCAAGCTCATGTTCCTTCCCCTCTCTCAGATAACAACTCTGGTAGGAATATAGAGTTTATATGCACCCACATTGACTTACATAATATAAGCACACACGCACTTCAACTTTATCTGTGGCCCGAATAGCGATTAGGTATGCAGCAAGTATAAATACATACAAGACACATAAATATACAAGTACATATACACACAGTCCAACTAGAACACAACCGTAACAGTACGAGGACAAATAAATGCCAGTACAAGGTGCATGGATAGCAGCGTCAAAGTAACCTACATAGGGTAGGAAAAAGTGCATATCAGCCTACAAAGTTGACACAATATAATCAACAATGACCATCGTCAGCAACAATATTAGCATCCATTACATTACATCACCAACCGCTTTTATCAACGTTTCAAACACATCAACACATAGTCAACAGACTAGAACAGAGATCTTCAACAGGGGGTCTTAACATGAATCCAACATATTAGCAAATATAAATCCCCACTGATGATAGGCTCAGTTTAATATGCAACTTTATTTTATACAATATATTTAGTAGGGGGTCCCTGCTTTGTCTCTCTTACAGTTAAGGGGTCCTTGATTTAAAAAAAACGTTGAAGACCCCTGGACTACAATATATAACCAACCAAGGAATAAAGAAAAGAAAGAGGTAATGAGGTAGCCAAGAGACCAAAGAGCACACACACACACACGCATCACAGATGCATTGCACACATTACCTTGGCAGTGCTGATGTGAAGGGTGTGGTCGGAAAATGTCACCTGCAGAAACTTAGCCAAAAGAACCCGGTTATGCAAAAAGTATGTGTTCCTATTATCTCTATTTTTCGTCTCTCTGTTCTCCCTGGCTTTCCTTCATCCCATCCATCCCTGCCCTCTCTCCGATTCTTCCCTCTCTTCTCAAGCTGTGAGATGCTTGCTCATGCCCTGTGCTGTCTCACCTCTGTCCTCATAACTTCTGGTGTGAAGGAATGAAGAGTGATTTGAAGTTAAAATCATGATGTTCTAGTTCAATGTCTTTTCTGTCTTTACATTTGATTGAAACATATTTTGTACACTTGACTATCTTTTTTGTAATCCAAGTCTTTTAAAAGTGATTTGATTAGATTTTTTCCAAAACAAATCAGAATCAGAAAAGGGTTTATTGCCACAATAAGTTACACTTGTGGAATGTGCCTGAATGGTGCATACATAAACAAACAAACATGAATAATTACTGTGAAATAATCTAATACAGAAACAAATATAAACATACAATAGGCCTATAACTGTTGCATAAGAAAAAAAGAGGCTGAATGGGTTGAGTGCAGACAATATATAGAGTACGTGCAATGGGCAGATGTAGTCCAGGATGAAGGTTAATGCAAAGTGTAGTGACTAGGGATGAGAGTGGTGGGGTTAAGAGTCAGTGTCAGTGGGGGCCCAGGACCCTGTTGGTGAGACTGACTGCAGCGTAGGGGTTCAAACCGTTTGTGTCCAGGTGAGAAAAGAGCCTTATTCCAGCTGATTTATAGAATGAATCTCAACGGACAGAAGGCGGAATGATGGATGGATTTAAAATCATAAAAGATGAGCATATTGGGTGTTTCTAATGGAATCTGAGGTCAGTAATTATAGATTCAAAGAGAGACATGCCCTGCTTCTAAAATATACAACTATAAGTATGGCTATTATAGTATCTCAGATTTCACAGTGGAAGTTAGCACAAATATAAGATGGATAAACCATCATAAAATTAAAAAAGGTCCCATGAATATGTTGGCGTTGTCTGATATTGAATTCATCATGCCGAATTTGCCACTGAAACAAAGTAGGGTAATATGTGCAATGGTATTACTTAATTTATCTAAATAACTTATACATTTTTAGAATTTCTAGTTTTATTTCAAGGTGAAAAATGAATTTCAGTGTGCAGTAAATCTGGTTTTAATAGGCAAAAGAATTACTAGGGATAAATACCTTTTGTATATTTGGCAATATGTGGTATTTCTTGTAATAGGCCATTTCCACAGAACACATTTAGACATGTCACAGTAGAAAAACCACAAGTATAAATTATCAAATTAATGATGAATGAAATAAATTGGCCTCGGTTTCAGTATCCTGGTATTGTGCATGCAGACTCACTAAACTGGCATGGCTTACAGGGACAAGTGAATGGATCGAACATTCGTATTATTAGTAACACCCATGCTTGTGACATGTCAAAATGTCTGAACATATCTGATCTTACCAAATGAAATGACCAGAAAAATGGCCCATTGAGTGTTATATTTGGCTATATTGTTACTACTGCTGATACTGCTGTATGTATAGGTAACATTTTACTTTTGTACTTGGTGGAGGTGGAACACTGCATCATTATAGCAATACAATTTAGTACAAGTACCTCAAATTTGTATCCTTTATGAACTTTGAAAATATATTATTTGTTTCAGCTTTTGCTATTTCATTGTACATTGACTATTGTCATATATCTTATATGTGTAGCCTAGTCTAGTGACAGGTAGAGTATATGCTAATCACCTCTCTTGCACACCGCATCGTGACAGTTCATTTAGGCCTACGTGCATGTCTCTGACTCTCCCCTTCACTTTGCACCTGCATGTGAACTCTCTTCGGCCCCACCTCGACGGGGCGCGGTCCCAAGGGTGGAGTTCACCTCCTCTACTCTGGGAACATTAGCCTATCTAGGCTACATACTTGGCTCTGTCCGCTGCTCGATCTAGTCGCGCTAAGTCGAGCCGCACTTTTCCTCCGGGTCTGCACTTTATTTGGAAACTGTTTTTTAACCGAACCGTTCACGGGAAGGGCACCGTGCTGGGAAGATGATGGCTCCGGAGCCGCTGCGTTCAGCAATGACTATTAAGGGCAGGGAGGACACGTCGCTCGCGTTGCCCTCCGACAACAAGCTGCACTCGGGACAGCAGCGCGTGCTGCATCAAGTGCACACTATCGAGAGGACCAAGTCCAAACACGGGAAGAACGGCTCACTATCACCCTCACCAACAAGTAGGCTATACAACATCATAATGTTTAGAATAATATCGGCTAACATTACATATTTGTAATCTCTTTATTTGGACAGTAGCTAGCTGTCTCAGGCACCTACTGTATATTGCTTTTGTAGGCTACATACTAGTATAGCTTGTTTTGTTTCCTGGGAGCTATGCGTCACACAACTTCCCCGAAAGTTGCATCCTCCAAACCGACTGAACGTGCTGCCTTCCTGTGTTAAGTTTTTTTTCGGCCAACTACTGTGAGGAGACCGCTCCAATATGGGCCATAGGCCATAGCACCGGTGTGAAATGTGATCCTTTAACAGAAAAGTGGGTTTTGTTAGTGTGAGCTCTGAACTCATCCTACTCATCTTGAGCGTGCCACAGCGGTTTCTCTCTGTTAGTTAGGAATGCAGCCCATGTGGCTTACACACACCCCACACACACAAAATTACATATTTGTCTTTCAAAACAACTCTGGTATTTGGCTTTTACTGCAAGATTCATTATAAAGATTAACCAAAAATTGCGAAAAAAATATTTGCATCTTGTGAAATGTGTCTTCCAGTTGAGATGAAGTGCATGGTTGTTATGTGTAAACAGATTGATATATCAGTAGAATGTGTTATCTATAAAGTAGGTCATACTATCTGTATGCTATTTTACTGTTTTACAGACACATTCAACGCTTTAAGTGATTGTGAAGTTTTTGGCGCGCATGATAAGGACACATCTGGCCTGTTTAAATTGACCTTCATTCAGTGAATGTAATTCCCATTACAGATAGAAAAATGTAGCCCTTAAACCAGGTAACATTGATTCCAGAAAACAAAACAAAAAACTGTAGCCTACTGTAAACTTTAAAGGCTGTGCCTGAAAAATAAATGTTTTATCATCTGTGGTCCAAATAACGAAGAGCTTCAAAATTAACTCTTTATTGTTGTCCCTTTTTAAGTTCTGATTTGTCATTCTGTCTTTTGTCCTATAGTCATTATTTAAGAGAAACTCAGTGGTCTAAAAAGGAAGCTAAGCTAAATGTAAGCTGCCAATCTGACAAGGAATACAAATGTCTACAAAACACATAGCCTACCAGCAGTCAAACCCTGAGTATTAAGAAAAACAACCAAATGGTAAGTGTTGCACACATGCCTTCCTGACGCTGCTTTTAACTTTAATATCTGGCCAACATGTTAATAGAATAAGTTTAGCACTGTTCATAAGTCACATACAGTATTATTAGTATTACAATATATGGCTTGTCCAAAAGAGGTCGTTTTACTTTCAGTGTTGGAGCAACAAAGATGATAATGTTTGATATTCGTTGGACTGCCGCCACTGGGGATTTTCCTGTTACCAGCACAGACCAATTCTGTTCGGTCTTGTTTAAATGTGCAGCCTGGAAGGTTCAACCAAATTACAAAAAGGCATATATTCTCACCTATCCCAAGTGCTATCCAGCCATGCTGCTAGCCTCGGTTTTATGTGCCCTGATATTTCTGCTGTGGCTCCAACATAATGGAAGTGATTGGATTTGTGTGGTGATACAACTGGAACTGTTTTTCCAGTTGTGGAGTGGCAGTAGAAGTTAGAGGCAGATATCGTGAAACCTCAGCATATACAATTGAAACAGTCTGCTGGGCTAGATAGTACTAGGATAGGCTAAGAGGGAGAATGTTTTTTTTTTTTTTAACTGCCTTCAGTGCACTGACCCTTTTAAGGCCAATTTATTCAATGAGATGGTGCTTTAGTCACCTTAGGAGAATGTTTCCTCTCCTGCATAGACTTATGATAACGATGATCAGTATGCCATTGCTTTTGATGACAACCATAATTCTATAATGGTGAAGTCACAGCCTTAGATTTGGCGCAATATAATCATCCAACAAGACAGACAGTTGATGGTGCTAAACCATGTTGGCTATAACTGGATATCCCTGAGACAAAGTGCAATGCAAAGCGTGTGAACTGTGACTTACATTACAGTATGTCACGTATGTCATGTCTGACTGTCTTTCTGTCTAACTAAAGGATTGCCAGTCATGCATCCTGATTTTTATACCTGTAATTTGTTTGTGTAAAGGTCTCGTCAGCTATTTTTGATAACACAGTAGTTAAAGAGCAAAATTATTATTTGCCATTCATAACTTGATAATGAACTGAAAAACTAAAGAATGATTGATACAGTATTTTAGAAGTGAATAATGTTATTAACAACAAAGCTTAAATAAATTATAAGGCTAACCATTACAGCCACTGATATTTAATCAGAGATTATACAGAAAGTAAACAAAATACTTTACAAAATATTAAATCAATCAATCAGTAATTGATTTTTGGCCAGATTTACAAAATAATTTCCTAACTAGAAGGGCACCCAGAGAGCACAGACCTCCGTCAAGACCATGCCCTATCTCACAATGTTAAGTGAAAAATGATTTGTGTATTCACCTCAGTGATTCGGATACGCTCCAAAATGTATTGCGGAACCGTAATCTTCTCCTTGGCGAAGGTAAATAACAGAGTTGGCAAATGGAAAATAGAGAACTAAATGGTTAATTGTAATTGATTTCCAAATCTTTTGATTTCAATATTTGAAATTAATCTAATATTGCTATCCTTTTTCAGATTACATTTATGTATTTGTGTAATACTTTATTCATTTGTAAGTCTTCAAATTCATCCTTTAATTGTCCCTTTGAATATCAGTAAGTGCTTTTATACCATTGGAAGGCTATCTTTGTCCACCATTAAACCTGTGGACGTAATATTTTACATAAATGATAAAACACCACTAATAGTAATGAATAGCAGCAAGTTAAACACACACTGTGGAACTGAAACCCACATAAGACATCACATTTTGCAACTCCCTCGTGCTGTCTAACCTGTGTGCTTGATGCGCATTGGAGGTCTTGTCACCATAACTTTATTCTGTTTAGGTGTGTTTCAGATCTCTTGAGGTTAACAGACTGCCTGTTTTGCATTCTTCTCCTCTGTATGTCCCTGTTCCTTATTTTAGCTCTCAAACCTCTCCTCTTTTAACAGGCCTGTCTCCCCAGACTTGGACAACATATGAGTTTGGAACGTTCAAGTTTTCTCCATCCAAATCAAATGGCACCTCCAGTCGTACCAACTCCACTCTGTCAACAGGCTACAGCAAATCGGTAATTGTTTCTCTCGTATAGCAGCCCTGTGTTTTGTTGTACAGATAGTCAGAGCACAAACCCCTTTCCCTTTCACAGACTCATCATTAAAGGACCAAATCAGTTTTACTATAATCATAATCTTCTTAAATGATACTAAGAGCAGCAAGATAATATAGCTTTGACAACAATAAAATAATGAATACTATTAATTGCATAGACGTAAAGAACAATTTAATGGAAGGTTTAGTTGTTGATAGCTTACAATAAAGACTGGAAACAGGGAAACAGATGGCCTATCTGTGTCCAAATGTAACAAAATCTGCTAAAATTTAAAACCTAAATTAAATTTAGTGTAAAAATGACAATTTGTGGTTTTAAGGTTTTTTCTTGGCCAGACACAGTGAATTCAGGCAACCAGTGGAGACTCTAGGAAGCCAAGAAATAGTCTGGCACATAACCTAGAGCTGCTGGTAGGCAGACTATTTTTTTAATTATCAGACAGTGCCAGGCTAGCGGTTTCCCCTATTTCAAGCCTATATTCTAAGCTAACCTAACATTCTGGTGGCTCCAGAGTCATATTGAATAGACATGAGAGTGGTATCAATATTCTAATCTAGTATTCCTTTAAGAAAATAAGAAAAACACTGGATCAGGCAGCCAGGGTATGTGTGATTTCCTCATATTGTTTTTGAGCGCCATTCTCAATTTCAGTCTTGACACTCAGAGTAAGGGCGAGTTCAACTGTGTGTGTGTGTGTGTGTGTGTGTGTGTGTGTGTGTGTGTGTGTGTGTGTGTGTGTGTGTGTGTGTGTGTGTGTGTGTGTGTGTGTGTGTGTGTGTGTGTGTGTGTGTGTGTGTGTGTGTGTGTGTGTGTGTGTGTGTGCGCGCGCATTTGGCTTGGGTTGGCCTGATCTGACGACATTGAGGCATGTCTCAGGAGTGTGTGGTGATGTGTTGTTGCTGATGAATACTCTCTGCCCGTCACACTGTTGAGTCAACCTCACGTTAAGCCAAATTAATACTTAAAGGGACAATTTGGATTTTTTGAAGTGGGGTTGTATGAGACACTTATCCATAGTCAGTGTTACCTACAGTAGATGGTGGTCGTCACAACCCCAGTTTGAAGAAGCAGGCACAGAAGCTAAGCAATGTGCTGCTGTGGACGTGGGCAGCAGAAAAACATATTTTAGCCACCTAAAAAAAAATCAATAAGTTTTTGCTGCTGCCCCACAGCAGTACATTGCTTTGCTTCTGTGCCGATACTCCTGCCTGCTTCTCTTGTATATACAGTAGCACCTTAAATTAACCCTGCCATACAGGAAAACATGTATGTACTGCTGTATTAAATGAAAGTGTTAATTATATAAATACTTGTTTTCGAAGTAAAGTAACAAAATGTATATACTGTTTACAGTATATCTTTTACTGTATCATGGTAAATTTAGTGGAAATCCAATTGCTCTGGAAGTTAGATAAAATGACTAAATGGTAATGTCTGTTAATTAGATACTTAAAAAAATAATCTAACAATTTGAACAATATAGGAAACATTTTAAAGGTTGGCAAATTGTCAGCGGTCATCTCTTGTGGTATAAACTGTCATAATGCTGAACTTCATCAGAAGCCTCTTCATCAAACTGTGAAAGCTTCTATTTGGGGACATTTCATTTTTCAATAACAACATTTTGGTAGACTTTTTTTCCCCACAAGTTTAGTTTTCCAGGCAGAATATGACTGATAGTTAATCTGACCAATAGGGCAGCAGAGCCACACCACTCGAAATATAACAACAGCAATAACAATAAATACAGTACTATTTCCGTATTTCTTACTTAATTTACATTCCCAAATAAAACGCATCCTGCTGTTACTCTGTGCTGCTTCTATTTGCTCTTCTGAATTTGCATCTGTCTCTCCTGTCCGGCCTCTGAGATAAGTAGGCTTCGGTGACTCAGTCAGGCTGTAGCCAAGTGAAGAGCATGTGCAGCACTGTCAAGTAAACATGCTGTCAGTTCTTATTAAACGTGTTGTTGACAGATCTCTCCTCTATCATGCTTTTGCTGCTAAGTAACAGGGCTGACTGGTAACGGAGCAGCCAGTCCGATTTGGCAATACCCATTCCAGAATAATTGTTCACAAATCAAAACATCAACATTTCAGCTGCAGTGATTAACTGTGAGAAAATTGTTGTGAGTTCTTCTCTGCTCTCTCTGATTTCACTGTTAGTTTTAAAATAAGAGGAGACAAAGGGATAGTTGCGAGAATGACTAATCATTAAAGCATTAGCTTGACATGTTCTGTCATTTTGCTCAGGCTATACCAAGTGTCTATTGTGGTTATTTCATAGCAAAGCTTGAATAGCATGTTTTGTACTGTTAACAAACACAAGCACATACAGACAAAGCCTAAAAACAAAGTCAAAATAAATCGATACATAAGCAAGGCGTATTTATATGAGATTGAGGTGTTTAGTGACGTAAGGATTGTGAAGAAAGGTTGTTGTGTCTGGCTTGCACACACAAAGATCCTCTGTAAAAAACTGCTCAACTGTGCAAGCTGTCTTTCAACACAACCCCTTGAGTTGGTCTCCAATGACAGATATTATGTTACTTTGGTTTGAGTGATCGTTTAGTGCATTCTGTTGCTTTCAGCATAAACTGAGGAAGAGAAAGGCTATGCGGGCTTTGTGTCAGGTCAAATTCTTCTGTCTGGTTTTACACTGTTACAAAATGTTCTAGTTAAAAGTGGGCTACCTATTTCATTTTTGTAACCTGTATTACTACAGAAAAACATTAAGGTGTTGCAGTTTCTTTTAGCACATAATACTATTCCTGTTTGCCACTGCCAGCTAAGCCACACTTGGAGACAAAGATGATCCACGATTGGCTAGTGTGGATTTATTATGTTGTGCCATGTGTATTCTTCAATCTAATCTGAATAAAATGCTGTGTAGGCCCGCAATTTTAAGATAAAATGTTTTATCCTTCTTTTTAGGTAAATACTCAGAAGAGTCGTACCCTATCTGCTAGAACCATGAGAGGAAAACAAGTCGGCTCAGGCATATGGGAACAGCAAATCAACACTTCCAACTGGCCCCAGGGTACCAATGGGCTGAGATCTGCTCGCAGTGACCCGGCCTTGGCTCATCCATTTTCTACAACCACTACGGTGATCAATTCTTAAATTGTTAAATTGTAGTTTCACTAAAGTACTCAAACATGTTCATGTTTTTAGGGAACCAATTCTTCAAACACATAACAGGTACTCCAAAGTAGGGATCGACCGATACTGATAAACCGATAATTCGTAGTTAATGAAACCAATAACCGATATTTGGAACCAATATGCATTTACAGTGAAAATGAAAATCTTTAAGTGAAAATGAAGATGTTGGAATGTTACAAACTCCAACACAAAACTTTGTTTAAATGCTTTAAGCAATTTCTTTCATAAATTAGGAACTTTCAACATAATACCCAGTAAAAGATAGTCAGATAGTGTTGTGGGCGGGACATTAAGTCACACTGGTGAGTGAAGCCGAAGCAGAGAGACAGACACACAGCTGTAGCAGAGCCAAAGCAGCACACCTTTTAATTAATTAACCTTATCGGTTACCAGGCAAGTAAAACGCTGATACAGATAATCTGCAAACTGCCAAAAAAACGCCCGATAATTGGTCTATCCCTACTCCAAAGGACCATACTTTATAAGCATTGTAAATTACTCTTCTTTTTTTTTTAAAGCGAGGCAAAGGGATGTTGGCTCAGGGCCGGCACAGCCTTCAGAGTCAGATGAATAGAAACAGCACCTATTCTATGACCAACGGCACACAGATGACCAACAGCCAGACACGCATCGTCCGGCCGCCCTCTGCCCTGTATCGCACTGAGGGAAAAATGGGCACCATCAAAACATCCAACATAGAGCAGCAATCAGCGTGAGTTCACCTGGCTTTCATTGACATTCTCAGGCAATAAGAAGGGGTTGACATGGGCAACATTATACTTACAGGATAGCGGTCTGTCAATGATACATGTAATTACAACTCATAGGCACATATATGTAGTCCATTTCCCACAAGGTGGAGGTCAATTTCTCCATACAGGTTATTTCATTGATAATTGCGGTCAGTCATCCTTTGTTGGAGGGTTCGGCTGCAGCCATTTCTGTCTGATGGCTTTTTTTTTTTTTTTTGCTAGCAGTCAAGAGTATTTTAAAGAATTTGGGGATTTTTCCCATGTGTCATGTGACAAAAGAGCAATCAGCTTATTATCTTTAAATGCATCAAACAATTTTTTAGTATCTAATTTCCAACCCTCTCTTCTATTTCTGTGCCTGTTACTGCAGGGTGAACAGTGCAATAAACATGTCAGACATGACCCTAAAGGAGGCTGTAGAGTTCCTGTCTCACCCTGAAGAGAATTACCAGCAGTGTGGAGCCACCTTCATCCACCACACCACCTTCAAAGAGGAGGACGCCAAACAGGAGGTCCGAGCACTCGGCTACAAATATACTGTACAGGCACACCCTCCGAAGATGCACACATAGATGATTTGTGTGAAAGTTGTCTTGTAGTGGTGATTTGTGCCAGCGCTCTGTGAAGATCTTTGTGTAACCTGCCTTGAGGGAAAGGGAGAAGAAGGCATTTGTCATCACACTTGGCTGCTGGTTCTAACCTACAGTGTTGGAAATCCATTGCCTTTTTAAGTCTCACATTTTCCCTCCACATTTCGGTGTCACAGGTTTTCCAACTAGGAGGTATCCCCGCTCTGGTGACCCTGCTGCGGAGCCCCAATCCTGAGGTGAGCCAGGCTGCTGCTGGGGCTCTGAGGAACCTGGTGTTCAAAGACCAGGACAACAAGCTGGAGGTTCAGCACTGTGGCGGTATAGCCAAGGCCCTGCAGCTACTAAAGGAGACAAATTCCACTGAGACCCAGAAACAAATCACTGGTAAGACATTTTACTTGGACAAGACCTCATAATATCTGGTAGAAGCGTGGCCTGGTGGGCCTTTACTGAACAAGCTTATACCTTATACCTAAATATCACATAGAATGAGAAAGAGCATGTGCTTTACAACATAATGCTTCTTTTAAAAACGTTATTTGTATTGTTTTAAGTAGAACATAAAGACCGCAAAATACATAGAATAACATTTACGCAGGATAATTGGTCTAGTAGAAATACTCAGTCTTGACCTGTCAATAAGCATATGGACACGCCTAGTGGCACTACCCAGCTCTATTTATTTATTTATTTTTTAAGATTATTTTTTGGGCAGTTTTAGGCCTTTATTTGACAGGACAGCTGAAGACATGAAAGAAGAGAGAGAGGGGGGGGGAATGACATGCAGCAAAGGGCCGCAGGTTGAAGTCGAACCCGGGCCCGCTGGGTCGAGGAGTAAACCTCTACATATGGGCGCCCGGATAGCTCAGTTGGTAGAGCGGGTGCCCATATATAGAGGTTTACTCCTCAGCTCTATTTTTAATCTACTAACAATTTCAATATGAAATAGCCATCTAAATAAAGGCTTTTTAACTTATTGCCTTGGACCGTTCTTCTTTTTTGATACAATTCCTGCATTTACACAGTAGAGAAGACGGACATAAATCAAGTAATAATAATGAATCAAAATGATAATAATACAGGCTTAATAAAGATACTGTTGCATAAGGCTTGGCGAACCACATACATAAAGGCTAGCAAAAAACAATTGCTATTATTCCTCTTTATTGTACCATATCCATATTCACATGCAATAACCATTTTCTTCAACGCCACACATTTATATTTAAAGTAAATTTCTCCATATTATGCATTTCTTTTACAATCACTATCCACTCCACTTTACTCTGAGGTTCTTTGACCATCCATTTCTTAGTGCAACATTATGTTTTTTTTAAAAAACAATCTCAACCTCAAAGGGCAGCAACATAATGGCATGGATGAAATACTTGAATACACAGGTAGATTTGTTAATGCTTGTGACTTATATTTCCATATGAAGGCCTTCTATGGAACCTGTCCTCTGCCGATGAGCTGAAGGCGGAACTTATAGCTACAGCACTGCCTGCCCTTACTGAGAATGTGGTGGTGCCATTCACCTGCTGGTCAGACAACAGCGCCAACAACAACATACACCCTGATGTCTTCAACAGTGCTGCAGGGTGCCTGCGGTGAGAACCTTTAATTATTCAGTGCCTCTGATGGTTGATTTGATTTCAGGGCAGAGATCAGATTGTTTCCACTAAGTGCTTTTAAATAGAGCAATGTTTTAACGTCAAAGACATCTTTGTCAAAGCTTTGTGATGTCCGTGATTAATCGGATAATCAATTAGTTGATAGCCATAGATTTGTTAAATGATTTAAGTCATTGCCAAACATCTTCAGCTTCCAACTTCTCCAGTATGAGGATGTTTTGCTTTTCTTTGTTTTATTTCATTGTGAACTGAATATCTTTGGGGTTTGGACTGTTGGCAAACAAAACAAGACATTTCATGGATGAAACAATTAATTGATTAATCAAAAAATGATTGGCAGAATTAATTGACTGCTTTGTCTTATATCTGCCAGCACCTGTTCAAGTATTTTTTACGTGATATGCGTGTGATAGCTGTTTTTCAAAGTTGGCACTTATGTAATGTTAATGTGTATGAAACAATAGTTATCATTGTAATACTGGCACTGCTTTGGAAACTTCTGTACAGCTCGTGCCTAATCTCCACGATCAAGTTTGATAACAGGGTGTGATGGTGCAAGTTACATGCTCAGGCACTCACAGTTCTGTGTCTCTTATTATATTCCACAAAGTAAACATGTAAGTGTTTCCCTTTGGATTTAAATGAGTGATTGAAATGTGTGTAGGAACCTGAGCTGTGGCCAACAGAAGGAGAGGCAGGCAATGAGAGAGTGCCATGGCCTCATTGACTCCCTCATGGGTTATGTCCAGTCCTGTGTGGCGGAGGAAAGCCCTGATGACAAGGTACACTTTCTTATCTCTATCAACAGAACCTTTTTACCATCCACTGCTAGTATTTGTAACCACAGAATTTAAATTGTAAAGGCTCTGCATCAGTTAGTCAGTAGACTCATTTTTCATTCTGGCACCCATTTTGTCGTTTTCTGACCGGCCCCTGCAGAGAACATTTAAAGTTAGATGTTTCAGTGTACTGATACACTAGAAATGATTTGATGTTCTTGTCTCTATAAACTTCTCCACTCCTCTCTACACCACCGCCATCATCCTTGTAAGTAAAATTGATGCTGTCAACTAGAGCTGAAACGATGAAACAATTAATCGATAAGCTAACTAATCGACAGAAATTGAATCACAACTATTTTTATAGTCAATAATTGTTTTTAAGTCATTTTGTTTTTAGCAAAAAAACATTTATTGGTTCCCCCTTCACAATTGTGAGGATTTACTGATTTGGTCTGTTTAATATATTTGTAAACTGACTATCTTTGGGTTTTGGACTTTTGGCCAGTCAAAACAAGACAATTAAGGACCTCATTTTGGGGCTTAAGGAAATTTTGACAGACATTTTCCACTATTTGTAGATATTTTATAGATGATTAATCAATTACTCAAGGAAATAATTGTTGGTTGTGGCCCTACCATCAAGGGTTACAGGAGCAATTGGCATTAATTAAAGTTATGGTTGAATTCATATCTGGTAACATATCCTAGTTCACACATAGTTCTTTGTAGAACATGCCTCATGTGTCTCTCACTGCGTGTTCAGACCAGATACTATGAATATATCCTTAAGCACAAGTACACACAATACAAGTACACAAACACGCTCACGTACACATCCGTAAACACTCACATTAATAAGCAGGTAAATACTGCAGGAGGAGTCAGCATGTGTATATATTTAGCGGGTGCTTGTATGTGTACCTGCTCAAGTTTTGGGTGTGGATGTGTGCTTAATTCTTGTGCTAGTGCTCTCTGTTTACACAGGCTTCTTCTAAGGAAGTAGTGGAGTATGACTGGTGTTGTCTGTGTGAGACAAGAGGGAGAATATATTTTGTGTCAGCTCAGTCAAGTTATCTTCTGACTGTGGCTATAGATAAGTACAGTTGCTGCTCTTTATGCATGTTGATTATATGCTGGGTTTAGTAATGTATATTATACTGTGTATATATGTAGCTTCATCTTTATGTTTTCATCATTTCGTTGTGTTTCACTGACCTTTAACTGTTAATTAACCCTCTGAAGACGAAAGATGCACCAACTACAAATGATGTTTGACATAACTCATACTCAAAAAACAATATTGCATATTTTTATGTCAGACATTCACTATTTTAATCATGTATAACCTAAAAACTTTGGTAAACTCATTTCTAACACCAAAACAATTCGTACAACACATCATAAGTAGGGGTGTCACGATTCTCCAAATCCTCGATTCGATTACATTTTCGATTCTAAGGTCACGATTGATTCGATTCTCGATTTTTATTTCTTTTTTTTTAGCACAGGTTGCTATGCCATTTGTAGACTAGACTTGTATGTAATATAATATCTGACCTTTTGATCGCAATGTACCACATTACATTGCCAAATTTAAAACATTTATTAACAGCATAATGTAACCATAACATATCTTCAGTCAATTGGAAACTTGACAATTTTATCAATAAAGTAAAAAGTAAAAAAAACCGACAATCCTGAGACTCATCGCAGCACACAGAGTTTGGTGTTCAAGTTCTGTTGATTGGTCTCCAGCATCAGAAGTTATCTTTTGACTGGCTGTAGCTAAGTTACAGGACGTTTACTGACTCACAGCACTTCAACACGTGTGTTTTTTTTCCGCTTGACAAGCCGACCGGATGTGACATGGGGCGTGGCAGTATCGACGATTACATTTTTTTTTATTCGATAAAATCGGGATATGAAACGCATGGGGATCAGTTATATACAAATACCCTAAAAAGATAAATTTAAGAAGATATGTGAAAATACCTTTAGACCTCAGAGGATTAAGCGTCATTAACTAAACCCGACTCAATTTACTAAAATTCTGTTATTTTGGCAGCATGTTAATGTTTTTGATGCGTTTCAAAATAATGAATCTGTTTCCAGTTAAATTAACATACAAACTGACACTTGCTTAAGACCTTGATGGATGTTTGCTTAATCAATGGGAAATGGGATGCACAAATTGAAAAGAACTATTGAAAATTCAATTCAAAATTGCTAACGGGCATGGCTTATATGTATAGATTCCTCGGGACCCACATGATCCAGGAAAACAAACAAAGAAACAAAGAATTTTGTTTCTAAAACTTACAGTTTAAAAGTTACAGGCCAAAACGTAAAGTTTGTTGTTATACTGCCACCATCTAACCAAATTGCACCAAATTCAACAATGCATGCCATTGGGTCCCCAGAAATACACCCGCCAAGTCTGAAGTAGATTGGATGAACAATTTGCGAGATAGGCGAAGGACAGACAGACAGACAGAGATTCCTTGCTTTTTAGTGAAACAGTTGAGTAAGTGAATGAGTAACGCTTGAGGGAAATTCCAGTATTTGTCAATGTGGGTGTTAATCTTATATTTTTGTCCATTGGTGATGATAACATTTCACTCACTGCTGTAATTGTAGAGATTTGTAGAGTTCAGATTTTTATTTATTTAAAAAATAATTTAAAATTCTTGTCTTTGAATGCGACTGAGGGTAAACCCGAAGAGTTGTTAGCTTGAGATCCAGATGTATAACAGTTGACCACAAATGAGGTATTCCTTTTATCATATACAGTCCCTCCAGAAAAACGTGATTAAGCGATCGCAGAATTCAATGCATAATCAGCCAAAGTCCGCATGTTTATGCCCCACTTTTGCCGCATATTTTTGCAAGTTCCCGCAATTTCATCGCATAAAATTGCATAAATATCCTGCATATTCCATCGCATTTTTTAAGAAAACGTGCCGCATAATCAAGTATTTTTGCCCTCAACAATCACAAAAAAACTCTTTTTCTGGAGGGACTGCATATAGTAGCAGTGAATGAGAAGTGCATGGTGTGTCGTTTAATTTTTGCAATTGGGGAAACTTGCAAAGAATCATATCATATCGTATTTGCTTCAATTTCTCTTCAAATACACTGGTAAATGTGAATAGATATGGCAGGTAAGTCAGAAAGTAGAACTGCTATGCTATGAAGTGTAATAACAGTGTAGTTTATAACCTCTCCTCTCCTCTAGTCTGTGGAGAACTGTGCATGCATCCTCCATAACTTGACCTACCAACTGGAGGACGAGTCTCCTGAATGCTTCAGCAGTTTCCGACCTGAGAGAGAAGGTCAACATGGGAAAAGGAAAAGCCCCACGATTGGATGCTTCAGCCCAAAGAGCAGCAAGGCTCAAAAGGAGGTGAGCATCCACCACCTCATGTTTGTTGGCTAAACAATGACGGGCTCTTTAATCCAAGCCACCTTCATATCTCTTTCTCGTCCTTTGTACTCAGTTTTTATTTGATGCGGTGCGGGGAATGCCAGAGGACAGCAAGCCATCAGGTGTGAAGTGGTTGTGCCATCCCATAGCCATGCAGACCTACCTGTCTCTGCTGGGCTCGTCCCAGAATGATGCCACACTGGAAGCCTGCTGTGGTGCCCTGCAGAACCTCACTGCCGGCAAGGGACTGGTGAGTACAAAGAAGATAATTACCATTTGTGTATGGTGGTAATGGACACTCGGGATTATCTCAGGTTGACTTAAGAAAGGTGAAAAGCAACAGAGATGGGTAGGTGGTGGGAATAATGACACAACAGCACAACGCACAATAGGAACTGACTGGTTTTGTTAGTAAGGGTAGAGTTTTGTCTCCAGGGATCCAGAGGTTATTATATTAAAAAAAAGAAGTTGGAACAAGGAAATAGTGAGATGCATGCAAATGTCAAATAAAAAAAAAATTACAATGCAAATATAGACTGCTACAGTGAAGTGGGAGATACAGCTAATGTGTTTTCATTCTTCTGTATTGTGTTTGCTCCTCTTACAGGGGTCCAGTGCCATGTGTCAGATTCTGGTTCAAAAGCTGGGGGCTCTGCTGCACATGCCCCGTCTTTTAAAGTCTCCTAACTGGAGACTGCAGAAGACTGCCATGTCCCTTCTGGGTAACATGTCTCGGACCAGCAGTTTGCAGACCTCCATGGGTAAGAAAAAGCATGAAATGTTTAGGTATTTCTTTCGCAGGCAGCAGATGCATGAATGTAGAGTTAGTCCACATAAACCTAATTTACTGTATATTCCCTTTGTCTTCTCTGTAGCAAAGCAGATTCTGCCTGAGCTCACCAGCCTCCTCTCCTCTGGCCCCCGAGAGATGGGAAACTCTGACGAAACTATAGCAACAGCATGCAGCACATTGCGGAGTCTGATGTTGGCAGACACTGAGGTCAGCAAGACGTTCGTCAAAGGTGAACTGGTGTCATCAGTGGCTGACCTCAGCGAGAACAGGTGAGTTTTTATTTATTCATCTCTGTGTGGGAGATTCAGCTTTCATAGCCGTGGCAAACTTATATTAATTTGTTTGATTTGTGTTGAAGGCACTTTGCTGGCTTTTTTCCCTCTTTTACAGGTAGTATATATCAAGCAACCTTCTAATGTATCACCATACTGTTGCTATTACAGCTTATTGTCAAACGCTTATTTAACACAAAAACTCCTACTCGGTCAACTTCTGCTGTCAAAGTACAGACTAACTTACTTCTTACAATTCTTGTGTGTGGTTTGTCTTATTTTTTTCTACTCTTCCATAATGACCTCTGCCCTTCTCTCTGCCCTTCTGTCCTAGGTCTTTCCCCAAAGGCAGCAAAGCAGCTTCCGTGCTCCTCTACAGCTTATGGAACGATAAGAATTTGCAAGGCGTAGCGAAAAAGGTAAATCAGAAAGAACTGAAATGCTGTGTGACTGACTGTGTGTGTTAGTTCTAGAAGGCAGACACAACACGAACCTATTGTATCTGTGTATCAGGTTAAAGTTTAGTACATGCTCACACTGCAGAGGGATGGCCCAGCTGAAATGGATGGGTGTTTATTACTACTGTGGCGCACACAGTCACTTTCCCTTCCCTCCTGCCACACCCAAAAGTTCTGTGAATACAGAAACAGTTACACTGGAATCCTAGCAGACTGGTTTTTGTTGCCCACTGCCTGTTATGGGAGGAGTAACACATGGACAAAATGAAGAGAGATGAAGTGAAGTGTGTGTATGAGTAAATGTGCTTACATGTATGATATGAACAGTAGCAACACTTATGTATACATGCCATAAATCTAGAAATAAAAGTGACAGTTGGCAAGAGAGGGAAAACAACCCTGTTTTCACCCGTCCATGATTCGCCTGAGGGTTCTATAAGTTGCTGAAGTACATTTCCTCGAAATTAGAGCAAGGCTGTTTTGCATGTTTTTGCTTGTTGTGTGCGATTGCATCTGTGCAACACCCTATACTGATTATTAAACGTTTTGATCCACAGCTGGGGATGGCCAAATCACTTTTTGTCAATGACAACACCACAGCTATGCACAGGTCGGTGCAAGTTATTGAGTGAGTGTGACTGACGAGTGGAAAGGCACCACAGAGCCTGAGAGGTATGATGTGCTTCTGAATGCTTGTAACTGCATATATTCAGATTTAAAGGCTCAGTAGGGCCAAACATGGGCAGAATTTGTGTCATCAGGATTAAACCTTTTTCTCTGTTTCTCTTTTCACATATAATCGTGTGTGTGCTTGCAGATGGGATCCAGCATGTTTAGACACCGATGTGGCCACACCCTTGCAACGAGGAGAGTAAAATTACATTCTTTACATAATAACCTTGTTGAAAGAGCCTATTAATTAAGAGTCAATCATACATTGTATATACTTTAGTGCAAAGAGAGCTTTTAATCCGGCAGTGTTTCATATATTTAACTTGACTATGTTTCTGTCTGTGAACAGAAAGTGGTGAAGTATGCATGTGCTGAATCCCAGTTCTTCTGGCCTGACAGCTGCAATACACCAGGCAATGTAATCTGCAATGAAAGTTACTTAAGGCATGCAGTGATTATTTACATTCATGAATGGCATTGTTGTCAGATGTGTCTGTCTGCAGTGGCTAAATGATAAAATATCTTTTCTGGCCTTGAGGATTGAGCAGCCAATAAGTAAAGTAATAAGAAAAAGATATGAAAAGCTAAAAAGAAAGAAGAAAAAAACCTGTTTATGTTGTAATACTGTCACTACCAGATCAAATCTCATACATCCAGTTGGGAGTTTTTTTTTTTACTTTACTGTGTTTGCTGTTTCACTCTGTGAGTCAGAATGTTGTATTGCAAAAAAAATAACATAAACCACTTTTAACAAGAGTGCCTAAATAGTTAAAGAAATTGTTCCATATTTTGGGAAATACACTTGTTCACTTTCCCACGAGAGTTAATGAGAAGATTGATACCACTCATGTCTGCACATTGAATATGAAGTTGCAGCCAGCAGGTTTTTGTGTGGATTATACAAACAAGATTCAGGGATTGCTAGTTAAGCCTGACACAGTTGTCAGTTTCCCGTCCAGCACCCACGTTGTTTAAATAGCAAATGCACCTGCACCCATCTTTGCGCCATGGGCGTGCTGGTCTTACAGGGAGGTGTGTTCAGGTGAATTCTTGGCGTATTGCTATCTTGAGGCAGTGGGAAGTGATCGCACCATTGACCAACAAAAACCTGGTCTAAAGTCAATAGGTGCAAACGCGCCTGGCTTTTAAAGGGAATGGGAGATGACAATCTGATTGGTTTATTGCATGTTACGCCCAAAACGCACATAAATTACAACCCTTTTGAACCATGCGCCCAGCTGCAAACTGAGCTTGCCGACGTAGATGTGACGTGAGCAACGTGTCTGCAAGTTGTACGTCTTCTGGTAGCTGTGCCAAGAGAAATCTCAATCATTCCCAATTTTGCAGAGACGGAGAGCGTAGGTATATGTAATGAGATAACATAGGCACAGGCTAATTATTGCTAACTAAAATGCTAGTTAACATTAGTAATTAAACTTAAACAGCTAATGTACGTTGAAACTGCCTGCGAGCTTCTCCTGCACTATACGGTAATTCCTCTACTATGCGACAGTAAGTCGCATGGTTATGACACAATCGTTAGCCTATTTTTATAAAAACGTCTGCTACGGAGCCATAACGTGAGGTACAAGGTAATGGAACCTTTCATACATTGTCGTGTTTCTTTAGAAATAAACGATGGGCAAATTAAGTCTTCAAACGCTTAAGATGTAAAGTTATTGGCTGTCAGAGTGACATCAAAATGAATGGCAGTCAATGGAATGCTAACGGGGGGTGAGTGCTTCGTAAAGTGTTAAGAAGGAGAAATATGTTACCTTTGGACATAGCCAGACTAGCTGTTTCCAGTCTTTGTGCTAAGCTAAGCTGACCAGCTGCTGGCAGTAGCTTCATATTAATCGGACAGAAACGAGAGCGGTATCAATTTGTCACTTACCACCTAACGAGAAAGTGAATAAGTCAAAATATCAAAGTATAAGTGCAGTACTAAAAGCCTTTTTTTTTTTTCTCTTGCTTTGTCATGAACCTGTTTTTTGAATGTTACAAATTGTATGCTATATATTGTTTTGTTAGTCTGTTGTTAATTATTGTTTGTTTTCTTGCATAAACTGAAGAATTGGAGACAGAAGTATTGGAATATAGTACACAGTAGTGCAAAATCAGCTGTCCCCATTCACGTATTAATGTATAGAAAATTGGAGCATTTTAAATAGTCAGTGATTCCCCCGGAAACCCTTTTTAGTCTAATTTGAAAATGTGTTTAATATTATTAATTATAAATGTTTTTATTTTAAATAAATGTGGTTCTACATCTAAAACCTTTTATAGGTATTTGTATTGCTACTTTACCTTAAAAGTTTTAAGGGCTCATTAAAGATTATCTGCTCTCATAATCAAACTACTGAAAAGCGGTTAAATCCTCTTCAAATTCCAATGCGTTTTGAAGACCCAGCATTACCAATCACTGAGGCGAAGAGAGGAGATATTTGGAATCTGTGGAGATTCCCCATGACTCTAACAATACACTGCAGTGGACTGCTTTTCTTTTTTTTTTTGTTTACGCTTGAGACATATTCCTGCTGGTTCATTTGCCTCTAGGAACACTGATGTCAGTATTGCTTAGAATGTATTTTTGGAGAAATGTGTGTGTGACATTTTATTAGAAGCTTTTCCTGTCACTCAGTCTGTACATAGAATAAATAACAATGACGACAACATTGTAAGTGGTGGTCTTTTATTGAACAACCAAACGACTTTAAAATAATTGATTGTGCTAATTAATATCCATACTGTGCACATATATATATATATATATATATATATAAATGTGTATATATATATATATATATATATATATATATATATATATATATATATATATATATATATATATATTATATAAAGCAAGCCATGTTGGAATATACTGGATTCCCTGCTCATAATTTCATCATCACCATAAAATAGATTAAAGATATTTATCATGAGGGAAATTTCTCTGCAGCAGCTGTAATACCATTTTATTGTAGATCTCTTGAACTAATTAAGTTTTTATTCCAGCAGGGTTTTGTGGTGTGTTAGCACACCAGTCTCTGACTAAGACAACAACTATGAAAACAAAATGAGAACCCTCTTAGCTCCATTTTCTAAACTGAGTGTGAGGGTCTGACTGAACCAGGTTTGGTGGGAATGTGCACATTGCACGGTTTTCACACAAAAAAGTACGTGATTGTTCATTTCAAATATTCACAATATATATATATATATATAAAAAAATGATTCATGTTCTGCATGATTTAGATTTTCCTATAGTCTTTTTCACTGTTGACTGAAGTAGCAAGTTTGTTCTTCAGTGACAAAATAAATCATAAGGAAGTTAGTGTTATCATCATTTTTATCAAATTACTTATTGAAAAATGGTGTAATGGCACCCATTTTCTATTATCATTTTCTATTGACCTGTTGATCATTAACTACTTTCAACTCTTATGTCTGTTATGTCAACTTTCACCCGCGGTGCTGTCCTGACGGCTAACACAAAGGAGTGAAAAAAAACAGCAGATGCCGTTTGCTGGCTCATTAGTCACTGTCTCCATGGTCTGCTGCAGAATTATAAACCACACTGCAAGAACAAAGAAATCCTTAGTGCCTCATTTTATTTTTAAGGAGGTAACCAATACTTTTGTATTCTTACATGCATGTGTGTATATATATATATATATATATATATATATATATATATATATATATATATATATATAAAATATTCTGAATGTAATTTGATTTAGATTATATTAGAATATAGATTTAAAACTTTTCCCTCTTCTGAGTGGTGTAGTTCTGGAAAATGATAGATAACATCATAAAGACACAGCAACTCCACCCGTGGACCACATCAAGTAGGTTTTTAATTAATTGAGATCACTTTAGTCAAATCTGGCCACAAACTCATTAATCATACTATCCCTAAATGGTACGCTTGTTTCATTACAAGTTGTGACGCTTTCCACGTACTTGGTGCCACATCAGATCCACAGCAGTGATTTCATTGGTATTTAGTTTTGCAGCTCTGTCTTATCATGAACCAAGTATGTTGTCATATAAATTCACCTTTTGATACACTTTGAAGAGAAGTTGGAAAGCAGTTGAAGGAGGAACATCTTTTTTCAAATGAAGGATTTTCCCACCTGGATTACTGTAAAATTAAAATGATTCATTCTCTTCCAGCTTTGTGTGTGTATTTGTGTGAATGTGTGTGTTGGGTGGAGGTCTGGGTGTTAACCCAAGGAGCATCATTACAGTCTTAGTCATGTCGTAGCCTGTCTCTGAGTCGGAAGAGACTATTTGCTTTAGGCTTTCTGCATTCATGTCTTGAATGTCATTTTACTCTGGAGTTTTGGGTGCTGATAAACTCGTGCATACATGCTCAAAAGTCTGAAAGAGCAAGAAGTCATTGATTGAACTGAGATTGTTTTATTTACACCCTAAACACAGGGGATCTTATTTAAAAGGTGGTAATAAGAGTAATAAGAGGAAAACAACAGAGTGAGATGGCGCTTTTAAACTGGATATAATTGGTACTGTAAGTGAAAACAGGTGTGACTGGGGTGTGGCAGGAAAGCCATGGTTTGGTTTGAGGCGGTGGCTTTGGGAAAGGGCTGATAGTTACTGCTCACTCAGCAATTACTTCCTCAGGCCTCTCTTGGTCCTCTTGGATCTGTTGAAAACAAGGACTAGTCATATGAGGCAAAAGACAACACGTCCACAAAAAGCATTGAGAATGCACATTTAAAGTGGCTAACATTGTGAGGTTGTCAATTTATTTATAGAGCATCAATAGAGCATTTAAAACCAACCTAGGCTGAACAAAGTGCTGTACAAAGTTATGTTATAAAAAACAAAGGAAGACAATACAAATATTGACACATTGAACATCATACAACCAACACACTTCTATACAAATGTCCCTAAACTAAATCATACGCCAAAGAATAAAAATGTGTTTTAAGACACAACTTAAAGATCTCGGCAGTAGAGGAGGACCTAATATGAATGGAAAGTTTGTTCCAGAGTATTGGGGGCCACAACAGAGAAGACACAATCACCCTTTGTTTTCATCCGAGACTGTGGAACAGCAGAATCATCTACCATCCATTTTGACAAAATAACAAGGAAATTAGCACACTGAGACATACAAGTGCTCTTTCAGTACATCTGTGACAGGTGTGACAGCTGACCGGCCACACCCAGCCACACAGCCTGCTCTCCCAGTTTGAGTGAGTAACAGAGCCTCGAGGGGCTTGTGAGTGGAGGTGAGCAAAATGATAGCTGGGCTGTGGCGGGGTGGGGCGCTATTCTGGCGTCAAAATGCCATTTAGGTTAGTGGTGAGCATTCAAAGGGCTACTACACCTAACAACAAATGAACATGCACTCAAAGTACCTGATGGTCTTCTCTTAACACTACTATTCTCATGAAAACACTGGTGCATGCTATGATCAATGGGTCAAAATATAGCTTTGCACTGATGTTAACATTTTATTGTTTGCATCCATATGGCCATGCTAATATATATGTTTATGACGATGCATAATAAAGCCTCTTTGAATTGGATTGAGAGAGGGAATGAAGAGAGGGAGTGCTGCACAAAGCAGTAAATCAGTTGAATAAAACAATCTTCTCATTGTCTTGCAGCGATTTTGTCTAAAGCACAAATAAACACACACGCACCTCCGCAGGAATGTGCCACATTGTCGGATTATAAGTGAATGCAGAGCTTAACCTCTTTGACATCATCTTGTCTGTGTGTCAGTTAGATTTGTGCATTGGTATAAGAAGTGAGGGGTAAAGCTGGGGGTTACACATGTCTTTGTTGACACTCCCAAATGTCTCACACTCTCCAGAATGAAAAAGAAAAGAGGAAATACAGGCAGAGGGCAGGGTCTCTACAGATAGAGACACCACCACATACATAGTAGGTCATATGTGAAGTGAAGTCTATACATTGTTTTTGAGGAAAGCATTGCATATATGCTACGTTTAACTACTTCAATCACTATGGAAATATGAATGTAGTTGTAGTTAAATGCAGTTCACTACTCCCCAGTGGAGGAAGAAGTATTCAGATCTTTTACGTAGGTAAAAGTACTGATACAACACTGTAAAAATACTCAAGTAAAACTCCTGCATTTAAAAGGAAGGGGACTGAGTACCCAGGGCCCTTATGTGAGGAGGGCCCAAAAAGATGCTAGAATGAATAGCTGTGGATGCGGGGAGGGGCCCATAGCAAATGCCTTTCTACAGTGCCCAGAATTTTGTGCTACGCCCCTGGGTGGAAATAGTTTTGTTAACGAGGCTAAACATATTTGACATTTGACATTTTAACTATTAAAAGCAGGAATAGCACAGGGGTAAATAATAACATTAACGATGGCTTTAGGCTTTAAGTATCCCAGTAAGCAGCATCAGTTATTGAGCGTGCACACTACCACATCCCTGGAACTGGCTCACCTAAATGGAATGCAGCCATCATTAATGTTATGAATTCCACCTGTGATATTCCTGCTCTAAAAGCAAAATGTCTGCTGTGTAAGGGGTCTATAGACCGAATCACTGTGACACAAAAATCACTCCCAGGTTAACATGGCAGTTGATTTGGATTGTGGAGATATTTGAAATTAGAAAACTGGTTTATTTCTGTTGTCAATTTCAGCTTTAACTGTAACATTTAAAGATATATAGTTAGACACGGGGGCATGACCTATTTGACATTTGTGCTGTGCTTATTTTCTGTACTGTGTTGCTTTGCTAGCATCTTATAGTGTTACGAACATCAACCGCCAGTCAGACTGCTAGTTTGGGTGATGTCATTTTCTTTAGTCTCTGGCCCAACAGGTAAATTAGGTCTCCAATCTAATGTTAATGAAAGTGTTGAGATATGAAAGCAACAAACATGCATTTTAAAAGGAAAAGATGAGAGCAGTTGATCCTCGTCCCTGTTTGATCAGCGCTGTTGAATTGTATGTACGGGATGCAGGGGTTTTCTACCCGGAAGTTACTGTAAACAAACATTGTGTCTATGGGCCTTGACAGGCACTTTGAGAGAGGTTCTTTAGGTTTTGTTCTGGAACATAGTCTGTGAGCAGACGTCCATGAGCGTGGTGCATCTATGTGAAAAGTGTGTGTGGCATCAGAGAGAGAAAAAAATTAGATTCATTCTTACATTTTCTGATGGTCGCTGACTCGGTTCCTCAAGACATTAATCTGGAACAAAGAAAACATGAACGTGTTACTCCAATGTGGTCTATTATTCTGTTCCTTTACTTCAACAATATATGTGGCGTACTGTACACACTTCATATTTCTGTCTGGTGATCTGGTACTGCAGTTCAAACTTCTCTGCCTCCAGCTCGTGCATCCACTCCCAAAGCTTGTGAGCTTTCTCCCTGTGAGACACAGATACAGTAAAATGGGACAGTATAGTTTTATGTTATGTTGAGAGATTGTTTTCAATGTCTTGTGTATCAGAAATAACGTCCCTACTTTATCCCCGAGGTAAAATGACACAATATGTCTCCACCTACTTGATTCTGTCCTGGCTCATGTTCTCGATGTCCAGAGATTTGCGTCTTTCGCTCAGGATCTTCTTCTTCTTCTCTCTCTCAGTCTGCCTCTTACCACTCCGTTTTTCTGTCTGTAAAGTAAAATATGTAAAAATAAAAGCTCTGTTCTACATCCTTCACATTTTAAATACTTTAACCGCCCACTATGAACCCTCCTGCTCACCAATTTCTGCATGTAACCTCCAAAATGGAGGCTAGTGAGCGTTTTCTTCTTCTTAGCTTCATCCTCTGCTCTCCTCTTGGCCTCCTCGTCCTCCTTACGAGCTCTCTCGTCCTAAGGAAACATGGATCCAAGGAGGAGTGATATGTTAGGAGGTGGTTCATTCAAAGTAGATGCTGGAAGTCTACATTACATTACAGCAGCATGAACATGACTATACCTCAAGGCGCTTCTGTCGCTCTTTCTCTCTCTCACTGCAGATTCTGTGCTGCTCTGCTCGCTCAGAACGGCGCTTCTCCTGCACAACAGATCATCATCTTAACAGATTTGAAAGCAGATCTTTAACTTTGTGTTTATGAATATGTTTATCTTTAATTGCTTTTAGTGTAAAGCTCTCACAATCCTCTCCGTGAGATTAATGAGCTCTTCTTCTTCCTTCTTTCTGCTCTCAAAGTGAACCTCGATCAAAGTCTGAAGTTCCATCAGGTCCTTCTCCATCCTTTTACGATGTATATCCTACGGAAACAGGAGTTTAGTGCTTCTTGTACTTTCTGGCATGGGTCTATGTTTCATAGGCTTTACACCATTAGGCAGAAACATATGCACTGTATGTACTGTAAATCTGTCACTCACATCAAAATCCACTTTCTCTCCATCTGGGATCTTAGGAGGGATGAGGTTGGGCATGATAAATGGCCTGGAGATTTGGAGAAAAAAAAAACACAGGACAGTGAGTGAACAACACAGCGAGTTACAGGATAAATTAAGAAAGAAATAAAACATAAAAAAATCATTAATCCCTGTCACTGTGGATGTCAAATGAGGAAAAATGCAATCAGCAGGTTCAATGTGTCAAACAAATGGTTCTGCATGTCACAAATGTCAATATTTTATTGTATTCTTTGGTTTGGAATAGATTTGTTGTTTTTTAAACTTTTTTTAATGTTGCATAATGAACTTCAACTAACCATTATAATGTAGACAGAGACATTTGCTAATCAGAAGTCTTACATTTTATATTTCAAGTCTATACTCTACAATTCATGTTCTGCATTCATCGCTGTATTTAATGACATTTCTAAATACTGATGACCAATATTTTGATCTGGGGTTTAAAGCAAGGGTGAGGTTAAACTGATTAAAAACAGGTTAAACAGATATATTCCACTAATTTCTATTTTATATTCAAATATTTTAACTTGCAGTACAAATTTTGATTCTCTCTTTTGTTTATTATTATTATAATTTATATTCATTCTCTACGTTTTGGCAAAGGTTCTTTGATTTTGAAGGTCCATAATGCTTCCCATAATGCTTTGGGGGATGTAAACAGGAAGAATGCTATGGATTCGATGTGTTGTCTTTTATATACTGTCTATGTGTGTTGTACACGTTGTACATCCATGGTTATATCAAATACCCTCTATACTGAACCGTCTCTGGTTGTATGCAAGACGTTGGAGTCTTTTTTCTGTCATTTAAAGCAGATTAATGGATGGATAGGTGGACATTGAACATTATGTTACTGATATCACCAGGACAGGTAAGAGACACTGGATCTAAAAATATGATTGATTTTTGGCACAAATTGCGTCAAAGGGGGTTTCCCCAAAAAGCCATGAGTTGTGGTTGTGATACATAGCTAACTAGCTACATTAAACAAAAGCCAATGTGTAAAAACAACAATACGATCTAGATTATTTCTTGTTCAGAGGCAGTATCTTTGTACAGATTTAACAAACAAGATATAAAGTGTTGATTAGTGAGTTTTAGCTAGGTGTGCTTGTAGAAGGATTTTCTTACGTTTACACCATTCTCCTGCCGTGGAAATACGTCTGGCAATGATTACCTTCACACAGAACTAGCTAGGCTAGCTGTTTCCCCCTGCTTCCAGTCTTTGTGCTAAGCTAAGCTAACCAACTGCTGGCAGTACATGAGAGTAGTATTGATCTTCTCATCTAACTCTTTGGCTCTGCAAGAAAAAAAATAAGGGTATTTCCCAAAATTTCAAACTATTATTTAATAATTCAAAGGCTTTGAGTATAGGAGGTAGAATTAGCCCAACAAGAAGTAGAAGTAGAAGTATTTGGTTTCCATAGCAAACAGTGTGCTTGTGTATAGCTATCTAGCTACATCAGGGACTGGAGTGTTAACGTTACTCACTTGAATTTCGGTTTGGCCTCCTCCTCTGTTTAGAAAAAAAAAAGAATTGAAAGAGACACCATGAACTAGTCCAGACCTCACACACTCTCACCAAGAGCACACCAAAACATGTCATAATCCTACCACGCCATCAAATTATGACCATGGAGCCTGTGTATGCTTGTAACAACGGGGAACTTCAGTTTGGTGACTTCATCAAAATCTAACTCAGGGTTAATGTTGTACATCCAAGAAAAACAAAACAGATTCATAATGACTAAGACGTGCCAACGTTCATATTGATGCAATTTAGATAAACAGTGTTACCTTCTCCCTCCTCCTCTTCTCCATCTGAAACCAAAATAAGATTCTTGAGAGGCTTGTGTGAGTTTGTGAGTGTCTGTGTCAAATGAGTGTGTATGTGCATTAGAGGACAGTAAACAGTTGTGTTTTATGAGTGTTGACAGACACGAAGTGTCAACGTACATAAAGATAAGAAAGACCAAAATAGAGCAATGAGAAAGCCAAGTACCGTGTGTGTGTGTGTGTGTGTGTGTGTGTGTGTGTGTGTGTGTGTGTGTGTGTGTGTCTCAACAGTAAACTGTTGCATGTGTTACATATCATGAATAGCATTCGGTCAGAGAGGTTGTCTTGATAATAAGCACTGCTACTGCTTCTGCTACTTGACATTAAGATATTTCACTGGATGAGGGAAAATGTTGACCTACTGGTAGCGCTAGAGAGGAAAAGTCAAGGAATCACCAAAGTCAGTAGGATTCATTCTCTGGGCACTGTGAATGTCTGCACAGAATTTTGTGGCAGTCCATCTGATACTTGTTTATATACTTGATATTTCAGCTTGGACTACTGTGGTGGACCAACAATGCTATCCCTAGCATGGCTAATAAAAACTACTCTTCTGATGATAAACTGGACTTGCAGGTGAAATAGGGCTGGGCAATAATTCAGTATAATAATGTATTTTCTTTTAATGGAATCTATATTGTGAAAAAATCAAATCGAAATTGTGTGATACCTAATTAGGTTGTTTAAATTTGTTTTTAATAACAAGCACATTTACTCAAACTTCTCAGAAAAAAGTTATTCATAAAATTAATAATATACTTTATATATTCAGTCAATTATTTAATTTACACAGGAATATACAAAATTAGGCTTTACCCTATGGTTATTTCATATAGTGTGTATTTATTTATTTATTGAATTACCAGAAAACCAGAAAACATGTTTTCTGGTAATTCAAATTTGTGATTTATATCGTTCGAGATATGAATAGAAGATTTTGGCCAAACCGCCCAGCCATAAGGTGTAATGCTAATGCTGCATTCACAAACCAGTCGAAATGTCCCTTTCTCCTGCCCAGTTTGCAGCACATCAGGTGACGGCTTACAGGCGCCTCAAAGGGCGTTTGCTGATTTGGAAGCATAGATGAGACGGAAAGATGACTTTGAACTCTCACATTTCATATGATTGGCAGTAACAGGGAGACACACCTAAACAATTTCTTAAGATTAAGATAATATATAATTCTGACTAATAAGCAAGAGCCTCAGGGATGGGAGGGATGGGATGCCTGGGGATTACTTTCACCCAGTGGCTATCTGTGGTGACTAAGAAAGAGACAGGAGAGAGGAGGAAAACATAAAGATTTGACCTCACTGAGTCGCTACAGACTGTCACATACCAAAGTAAAGTGTGACTGATTGTAGATACTTCTCCTGTCTGTCTCTGACTGATGCTTATTAGACAGAATAAATTAATCACCATTGCTCCACTGTCAACACATACCCAACACGTCACTTAGACGTTGTCTTGCTGGGAAAACCATGGACACAGTAACAACACTGACGACACGTCTGCACTCAAAAAGAACACAATGTTTAGGCTACCTCTCCGAAACCCTCACCTATTTCTTTGTTGTCCTCCTTCTCAGCAGCAGGTTCATCCTCTTCCTGTATGGCCTCTGGCAGAGAAGGAAGTTGTACATGAAATAGTGACATATCAGTTAGAAATCTCGACACTCCCAGGGTGTGAAGTTAACTCATTGCCTTATTGTATCGCTCTCACTTGTCGATTTCATAAGTTCAATAATGAGAGAACAGCTGCTAGAGCTATAATTAAATGCAGAGAGAGAGAGTGTGTGTGTGTGTGTGTGTGTGTGTGTGTGTGTGTGTGTGTGTGTGTGTGTGTGTGTGTGTGTGTGTGTGTGTGTGTGTGTGTGTGTGTGTGTGTGTGTGTGTGTGTGTGTTTTGGGTGAGATAGATGTGATTACATAATATATTCTGCAAGTTCATGAGCAGTTGAGTCAATCCCAAATATATAATTTCTCATTTGCAGAAATACCTCCATTACTGACGGCAAGAAGAGACTTAGATAATGTTTGTTTGGGCTTTTGATAGCTTAGTGGTGTAGTCTATGTGATGTACGCAGGTATACACAGCATACCCACTAAGAAAACTCCAGGATTTCCATATACCCACTTAAAAATGCCCAATGACACGCAAAACAACATACTTGAATTGTCATCTGTGTGTTTCTTCTTCACATAGGCTAAATAAAGGTATTTCCACCATAAATTGGTACATAAAAGTGTATTCGAATACAGGAAATGAAGTCGTTGATGCTCAAAACCTCCCTGGGGGAGGACACCCAGACCCCCCACTATGATATGCCCTATGATATGACTTGCCTTGTACTTTCGTCTTTAGGTGCTCTTGTATATATTGTTTCTATTTTAACTTCTGTTGTTTTTTGGTTTTATACACCTCTTACTCTTTCATTCATTTTTACTTTTACTTTATATATTTACCTGTATTTATTTCCGTCCTTGTACTATTGCACAATTTCCCCTCTTTGGATATCAGTAAATGTTCATTTTATCTTTTGAATGAATACATACATATGAAACAAATAAATAATGAGAATAAGTACATAAAGAAATTATGAAATAAATATAAAAATACAACCCCAAATCAGAAAAAGTTGGGACAGTATGGAAAACACAAATAAAAAAAGAAAGTAGTGATTTCTAAATGTACTTTGACTTGTATTTCATTGCACACAATGTGAACACAAAATATTTCATGTTTTGTCTGGTCAACTTAATTTAATTTGTAAATATACATCCTTTCCTATCATTCAGACCTGCAACACATTCCAAAAATGGTTGGGACAGGAGCAATTTAGGGCTAGTAATCAGGTAAATTGGTTAAATAATGATGTGATTTGAAACAGGTGATGTCAACAGGTGATTGTAATTATGATTTGGTACAAAAGCAGCATCCAAGAAAGGTCTAGTCCTTTAGGAGCAAAGATGGGCCGAGGATCGCCAGTTTGCCAACAAATACGTGAGAAAATTATTGAAATGTTTAAAAACAATGTTCCTCAAAGAAAGATAGGAAGACATTTGCTTATTTCACCTTTAACAGTGCATAACATAATTAAAAGATTCAAGGAATGAGGAGGAATTTCAGTGCGTAAAGGACAAGGGCGCAAGCCTAAGCTGAACAACCGTGATCTCCGATCCCTCAAGCGGCACTGCATCAAGAATCGTCATTCATCTATAAGCGATATCACCACATGGGCTCAGGACTACTTTGGTAAACCTTTGTCAAGTACCACAATACGTAGTTACATCCACAAATGCCAGTTAAAACTGTACTGTGCCAAAAGGAAGCCCTATGTTAACAGTGTCCAGAAGCGCCGTTGACTTCTCGGGGCTCGGAGGCATCTGGGATGGACCATCACACAGTGGAAACGTGTACTGTGGTCAGATGAATCAGTATATCAGGTATTTTTTGGGAGAACTGGACGTCGTGTGCTCCAGACCAAAGAAGAAAAGGATCATCCAGAATGTAACCAGCAACAAGTCCAAAAGCCAGGGTCTGTCATGGTATGGGGTTGTGTCAGTGCCCTTGGAAAAGGTAACTTGCACTTCTGTGATGGCACCATTAATGCTGAAAAGTACATAGAGATTTTGGAGCACAATATGCTGCCTTCAAGAAGACATCTTTTCCAGGGACATCCATGCATATTTCAACAAGATAATGCAAAACCACATTCTGCACACATTACAAAGTCCTGGTTGCAGAGGAAGAGGATACGGGTACTTGACTGGCCTGCCTGCAGTCCCGACCTGTCTCCAATAGAGAATGTGTGGCGCATTTTGAAGGGCAAAATGCGACAATGAAGACCCCGTACTGTTGCCCACCTTAAGACTTGTTTGCAGCAAGAATGGGACAAAATTACACCTGAAACATTTCATCACTTGGTGTCTTCAGTCCCTAAACGTCTTTTAAGTGTTGTGAAAAGGAATGGCAACATTACAAAGTGGTAAATGCTTTACTGTTCCAACTTTTTTTGAAATGTGTTGCAAGAACCAAAATAGGAATTTTGTTTATTTGAAAAACACATTAAACACATTAAATTATGTGCTGTTGTATTGTCTGCAATGAAATACAAGTCAAAGTACATTTAGAAATCACTACTTTCTTTTTTTATTTGTGTTTTCCATACTGTCCCAACTTTTTCTGATTTGGGGTTGTACACAATTAAATAGATACATTAAATAATTAATTAATGTGTATAATAATTGTGACTCAAATAAGCATCTTAAATGTATTTCTTAATTTCTCTATATTTACATGTATTTATTTATTTATTTTTTATTTTTATTTTTTATCAGTCTGTAGTTCTGTTTCTGTGTGTGTTAATGAGGTAGGTGTTGCTAACCTCATTCTAAAACAGGATAGGTCAGAGGGGTGTGATTGTTTGCCACGTCTGACCAATCCTGCTTCAGAATGAATTTAGTACCATCTACCTTATTTAAATACAGACACAGAAAAAAAAAATGTTAAATGAATAAATGTATAAATATTGAAATAAGTTAACAAATGTAAAAAAGGTATTGTTTATTTAGTTTCAGGATTTATTTAGTTATTTTTCATCCTTTATGCACCCGTCTCCTTGTTTGCCAAATGTTAAATGGATATTTTCAGCTCAAGTCTTATTTCTCTGTAATATTAGAACCCCAAATACTTGGCTATAGAACCATTTTATTTCATACTTAACATCCAATTTTGTATTCTAATGTTTATGCCCAGATACGGTGCATGTGCATAGTGAGCTCCATCATAGTACATGTAGTACGTTTCATACATGTATGTTTCTGATTAAGAGGTCATGTTATCATGAAAAAAAACTCCTGGTACTCGCACAATGTCCACAAAAACATCCTCGCATTTACCGACTATGGACTATCTTAAAAAAAGATGCTTTCAGCTCAAAGCACATGCAGTACCTTCCTCTGCCTCCTCCTGCTCCTCCTCCTCCTCTACCCCCTGCTCCCCTGCTGAGCAAAAGCACATAGCCGTTTAGAGCAGCCAGCAACATTCAAACAGAGAGAGAGTCTTTCAAAGCATGATCAAATCAAGCATGAATGATTCTGATGTAATCATTCATGAATGCCAGTCACAGCTGATGGTGGAAAGTGCATTCACTCAAGAACTGTACTTGTACTTAACTTGAGTAGTTTTTATGCCACTTTCTACTTTTACTCCACTACAATTATTTGTTATTTTTACTTTACAAATTTCTGCATAAAAACATTTGATTGTAAAATATGATGCTTTGTTATCAAGTTATCAAGTTATAAACTACCCAACAGTACAAGTAGGGCTCATTAAATGATTATTCGATAAGTTGATTGTCATTTTTTTTAATCAACAATTCCAACTTTCCAAATGTGTGGATTCTCAGCTTATTTTTCCTTATTTTAATTATTAACACGTTTTTAATCATTTTGACTATTGGTTGCGCAAAACAAGCAATTGTGAAGGTGTCACTTTGAGTAATTGTGGTGACATTTCTCACTATTTTGTGATTTTCTTTACAAACCAAAGAGTCAATCAAAACCATAAACCGCAAATAATCCATAATGTAAATAATCTATGGATGTAGTCCTATACAAAATAGTAATAATAATCTAATGATCTAAATATTGTAATAATATATCAGTCACAGTGGCCACTATTTCTGTATTAGTACTTTTAACACTACTAAGTACATTTTTCTGATTAGGCAAGGCAATTTTATGTATATAGCACATTTTCAGCACAAGGCAACTCAAAGTGCTTTACATAAAACATCAAAAGCTATGAGCAAAAATAGAAAATATATATATATAAAAAAACAAAACAAAATTTAAAATATGAATGAATACAAATTTAAAGCGAGATAAAATACAAGAATAACATTTGCAGTTCAGTATAAGAATTAATATGAGAGAATACAAGAATAAAATTCCCAGTTCAATAAATGAATCACGGAAAGGCAACATCAAAAAGAAAGGTCTTCAGCCTTGTTTTAAAAGTGCTGAGAGTTGCAGCTGGCCTGCAGTTTTCTGACAGTTTGTTCCAGATATGTGGAGCATAATAACTAAACGCTGCTGCACCCTGTTTAGTTCTGACTCTGGGGACAACAAGCAGACCTGTCCCAGACGACCTGAGAAGTCTCGGGGGTTTGTAGCGTATTAACAGATCAGAAATATATTTTGGCCCTAAGCTATTTAGGGATTTATAAACTAGAAGTATTTTGAAATCAACTCTCTGAGGCACAGGAAGCCAGTGTAAAGACTACACTTGCATATTTTTTACTGCATATTTTAAAAGCAAGACTTTTAATTGTAATGGAGTTTTTTTTATAGTGTGGTGTTAGTACTTTTACTTAAGTAAATGATCTGAATACTTCCAGCCACTGGTCACAGCTATGTTATTTTAACCACAGGCACCCTGACTATCAACATCCAACAGTCCACCTGTTGCTCTGGTAAGTCATGACCACAAATCATTCATCAATGACCCAGAGCTTCATTTATAAATGTTCACACAATGTCCCGTACCTTCAGCAGCCTCCTCTTCTGAATCACGCAGCCAGGAAAATACACAAAGAGAGGAGATGTACAAATGTAACCACACAATGAGAAAGTACTGCATGTTATATACACACACCTACTTTTGCTTTCATGCATCAACTAATTACAAGCAAAATAAGAAACAGGAAATCATTATCAAAACCCTGAAGAAATAACTTTTACATCCTGTGGATTTTCCAAAAAATCTACCTACTGGTACAACAATGAAGTCTTTTGGTACAAACACACTTTGTGCTGCATTACGATAAGCCTCAAACATTAGAAAAAAAAGCCTGTTGATTATATAGCACTGTACATTGCTTATTTGTATGTACAACAAGCTGTGTGCTGAACAGACAGGCTCAACATTTACATTTGATTCATAGATCAATTTGACATTTTCATTCACAGGAGACAATTATAAGAATGTCTTTACATTCCTTTTGAAATCCATGTAATACTGTATGTAGAAAACGTGTCAAACCTACATGGCTTTAGTTTTAACAGTAGTTCACATCTTTCAGTGCTGTAGTTATACTGTGCAGTATGTGGTGAGTCATAATGAGAGTTCTTACCGTCCACCTCCCTGTGAAAATCAAAACACGTTCAATACATTATTATTCTGATAGAAAAACGCGAATATGCAGCAATGTGTCATTGATATTACAGAAACATAAAGCTGTCATTACAATAGATGTAGTAAAGGAACTACAATGTATGGTTGTGTAACAGGGTGTATTTTTACAGTTACACAAGTATGTTATAATCAAGCAGAAATGTGTACACGCTTTAGTATGATAATGTGAAAATGAAAAACAAGCTTCAACCTACTCCTCATATTCCTCCACCACTTCCTCGTTGTCAGACATGACCGGGAGCGTTCAGGTGTGCAGCAGTGAATCTAAACGTTAACCAAAGTCTGTAAATTCACCTAGAAATAATGTTCCCCTTCACTTTTATTACATCTTTATAACAACATTTTATAGCATAACACCTGGGTTATAATCAGTGGAACTTACCTGAATAAGAGTGATGAAGAAAGACAGCTGATGGAGAGACTCAATGGGCAGCAGAGGAGTGGTCGCTGCTTTCACTAATAGGAACGTGTGGTGGGTCTCAGAGGGTAAAGGGACAGACTGTGTATTGGGGGGGGGAGAGGCTTCAGGACCCCTTGTTGTTTTATTAATAACTTTTTAGATAGCGTGTACCCTCCATTATCACCATTCCCAAAAAAGGCCACAGTGTGCACAAGTGTGGTTTGCAGTGCCAAAAAGATCAAGATAAAGCACACAGTTGCTCACAGACAATGACTCACACACCACGTACACATTTTCTCACCCTTGTATGGCAACCTGCCACTGACAGAACACAGGCATCCAGCTCTTATCTACCCCCCCCCCCCCCCCCCCCGCTGAGATGAGTGATGTTACAGAGTATGCATTAAAAGAACAAGAAGTGTTTCTATGTTGTGTAAGTGAGCAATTAGAAGACATTTATGACCGACGTGTGGTAATAAAACATTTTATTCCTTAGGCAGGCAATGACACAGAACAAAAGGTATACTTTAGCTGATTAGACAAAAAAAACATACAATTACAACTCCCACCGCTGCAATTTTGTAAAAATAGACATTATTAGCCTTAAAACTTACACCTGTTTAAAGTGCTTGAAAAATTACACAAAGTTAAGGCAAATGGCTGAAGAGCTTTAAAACAAATATATCACTTTCCTCCCTGTTTTCTATCACTGTTCTTCTCCTCTCATATCAACTTTGCTTTTTACCCTTCCTCACACGTTAATGTTCATGTAATGTCAGTGTTTGAAATAAGACTTATTTGTAGCAATGCATTAGTGTATGATTAAAGCCTCCTTACTTTAAAAGCAGTATCCTCAACTTACTTTTTTCTCTATTTGGCATATCTGTTCCTCCTGTGTGCTTTGGCAGGGAAGTCAAAAAAACATAAAAAGCTTGAAGAAAGAAATCGGTCAGTCATGGCATCCTCACCGTCTACTAAATCCTACAGATAAGGGCACAGAAAGGCAAGAAATTACTGCTGAGGAAATGCATTTTTATTTCCTATTCAAATTTAAAGTTATGTTAAAGTCGTGTGGGACAGTAATCTTACTTGTTGGCCATTATAAATAGACATCCTTCACTTGCAGAGTTTTCCAGGGCTGGGTTTTGGGTCACTGTTCTCCTCTCTGGTCTCAAACAGGCTCCTCTTACCGATGATGTCCACGTGTCTCAAGTCCTGCAAATAGAAAATTGAAAAATTATCACACTTATTTTTACAAGACAATCAACCCTCAATACAACAGACAAAAGAAGAGAAAGATATATTCTCTCTCTCTCTCTACATATACTGTATATATACTTTATATAAATAATGATACGTGTCAGATACATTTCTCTATATGATAACCGAAAAGATCTTTATTTGCTCCGATATAACGAAAATGGCAGTGTCCCTGTAGCCATGGATACCTTGCTGTTAAAACTAACAGCAACCCAGGTATGTCATAGAAACTGTTTTGAACTTGGACTAGGCTAAACTTCTGAAGTTAAGTCAACCAGTTATCAGGTTGAACGAATCACCGCAAGTTAAACATCCCCCACTATAGGAGAACAGAATGAATGTTGCTTTCAGAATTAAAACAAATACTGATGTTTCCTATTCATTTTAAATCATAAATAAATAGTCATAGTTGCCAGAACTAGAGGGGAAAACCTATTTTTAAAAACAACAAGGAACATAATGTGAATTGGTTTGGTAAGGGCATCCTAATCAAAGGTAAGCAGCAGGAAGAAAACAAATATATCCTGCTCTTGAGGCACATACAGTATATAGATGAAAGAGTACTACTGCCCTCTAGCTGCCAGATGCTACACTTGTTTAACTTCTTACATGATGCAGTTTTAGCAGACATGTAACAATGCAAATAGCCTCACAGTAGGAAGTGAAGACCCAGTATCGTTGGTCTTGTTGAGCCAGCGGTTGATCCGGCCTGACATTCCTGATGTGAAGCTCCTAAATTCCTGTGAATTTCCGACAGAGATGTGAAATAATCAGAGCCCATACATGCTAATGATATCAGTCCATGCATTGATGGCACATGCAGATCTGATAGGTGATTGTGAGTAATGAATGTACCTGTCTAGAAACTCCCGGGCTGGTGGGGCTCGCCCCCTGCTTCTCCTTCTCAAAGAGGCCTCTCTTCCTGGACACCTCGTCCATTAGAAACAGGGTCCTCTGGGTCACGTCTGGAGATCGCATTATTTCGGACTTCTATGCACATATAGGAAGCAGAGTCAAGAAAAAAATCATCATCTTTTGATATGTAAAAAATATACATATTTGTACTTGTATGGTGACTTAAGTTGAGTTATTCCGTTTTGTTGCAGTCTGACCTGTGCAGCCTGAGCCAGTTTCTCCATCTTCTCCTGGATGGACCTGGATGAAATCCTCTGCCTAGAGCTGGACAAAACAGAATGCACATACATTGCAAAGGCTTTGTACACTTCTCTGAGTTCTAAAATAACAATACTTCAAACTTTTAGAAAAGGTAAAAGAAAATCATTTGGCTGTACAAACTCACTTTCTCTGGAGAGATGATGCTTTGTCTTCATCTTCATTTTGGTCCTGGATAATTAACATTACACACACTCATTATACACACTGTAAATCATCTATGTACAACTCTAACACAAATAACATTTATATTATATATTTTTTTTATTTTTTTATTTATTTATTATATTTTGATGCACAATGATCCATGATCCAAGTCAACATTCCTAATCTTTTTACTCAGCCAATATTGAAGAATACCTTTCTGTCCAAAGTGCAGAGTGATGACTGTAAATCTTACTAAGAAATTGAATAAGATAGCTAATAATCTTACTGTGTTGGATTCAAACTTCTTGAAGGCCAACCTCACACTCGCACTACAACAGAATACAGCAGTCAGCAACCAAACTGAGGTAGACAGATGCAAAGACATGAACTTAAAATAAAGCAAGGATGTTGCCATACCTCCTCTGCAACGGTGCACTCTCCTCTTCTTTCTTCTTCATCATCTGTGGAAAACCAAGCATATGTGAATGTGCGTTAGCTTTTGGAAAAAAGACAGTCGTCCAAATATCAGCAGCTAATGACCAGCACAAATATCCCGTCTCTTGTGACGAGTTAGGGTGTTAACAAAGCAACCAGTCAGCAGTAAAAGCTGGTAAATATTGCTTCAGCTATTAGCATAAGCCCGAAGCCTGAGTGGCACAACCAAATTACCCTGAACGATAGTCTGACAGCTGATGCGAGATTAACAGTCAAATAGTCAAAGATTAATGTTGGCATTTAGCTCTGTGTGTGTGTGTGTGTGTGTGTGTGTGTGTGTGTGTGTGTGTGTGTGTGTGTGTGTGTGTGTGTGTGTGTGTGTGTGTGTGTGTGTGTTACCCTGAAAGATATAGTCCTGGAGCTCTGTCTGACGAACGCTGGTTTGGCCGTCTGTTCAAAGTTGTCGTTGGAGGAAGAGCCATTCACGCTGGTCTAAAGGTAAAGCAATATAACATTTACTGCTACATAGGATCAGATTTAACTATTCCCATTCAGATGAAGATGAGCTCCAGTGAGCATCTCTTGTATTCTTCAAGACTATTTACTTAACTAAGGTGCCAATGATAGTTTGGTTTGATTGGCACAAAGACTTTTCCTCTTTAAACACTAGAGGATGCTGCTGCTGCTTTATTGGATTGCTGAGCAGCGGCATCAGAACTTTGCAGCAACAACTTTGTAGATGTGTGTGTGTGTGTGTGTGTGTGTGTGTGTGTGTGTGTGTGTGTGTGTGTGTGTGTGTGTGTGTGTGTGTGTGTGTGTGTGTGTGTGTGTGTGTGTGTGTGTGTGTGTTAAAATACCTCCTGTGTGTGTCCATTCTGAGTAGGGCTTTGAGCTCCCCTAGGAGAGGGGCTCTGGCAAGGCGATGGCCAGTGTTCTCGAGGTGAGAAGGGCGCCGTCGGAGAGTGAGGGCTCATGGGACTTGTGCACCCGCTGGCGGAGGGGCTTTTGTCGAGCGAGATGGAGACGGAACTGCAACACCAGAAACACAAGTGAACTGAAAGGTCAGTTGAAGATGTGCATGAGAAAGCAACCAGTTCTCCAACTCACAGTAAAGCTGCAGAGTATTATGTCTTTACCGCACCCTATTCAAGTCTCCTTTTGAAATTTTTGCTGTCTATGATCTTCTAAGACAATATTCTTGCTTAGCTATCTTGCCAGCTGCTCTTGATTAGACAGAAGTCCGTCTATGTGAGTTTCCATCTGGTTATATTTACTGAATATCTAAATAAATGTGTCTCTTGAAGACTTTGGTTGGTTAGCACATATAGCTGTCTTCATATGGTTTATTACTTTTATCAGATGACTTTTGGTTGCGATTTCACTGCTCTACTACACTGTTGTTCTCTGCTGCACTTCAATTTCCCTATGAGGAATCAATATTCTTTATCTTATCTTAAAGAAATGTTTTGATCTTTCCCGATGACTCATATATGAAAAGAGCAACAGACATATATTGTGATCATTAACCTGACAAACTTGCGAGGCGGGTTGGACGATGGCTTGGGATCACGGTCATTGCTCGACGACTGTCCATTTTCGTGCTAACAAAGAAACAAACAGGAGAGACAATCAACTTGAGCGCACAACATAGAAGCTTTTGAACAGAGCCACCAGAGACACGCCTCACACTACATAACACTGTGCAGTTATAGCCTAATTTGCAGAAACACTGAATTAGAGCCGCCTGCCAGTGTAATGGAAGATAAAGTTAAAGTTATGACCTTAAGCAAGCCTTATCAAAGTTTTATAGATGATTTGCATGGCCATTCGATTCACACGAAGAGTGCAGTAAGTCCAGTAATAAGACCAGATCCATACAGTAATTTCCTCAGTTTCCTCAAATTCTATCAATCATTTATTTATTCTGATGTTTGTGTACTCAAAGAAAATATACTATGTGTTTCCATCTTTACAGAACACATGACATTAATATATTCCCCTGAGGAGAAAAAAAGTTGTTTTTGTAGAATATAGAAAATGATTAACATGACTCTGCCTCTGTGTGAGGTAACAGTTAACTGTGATTAACCACACTGCAGGGTGGCCCCATTGGTAGCACTGTTATGACTAAGTGAAGCATTAATAGTTTGGATGTCGGTGCTTGTCTACCTGTCTTGTCAAAGGATGTGTCTGTCAGTGAAGGCAGTTCATACTTTGTCATTTTTAGCCAAGCTAACAGAATGATCAGTCCACCACTTTGGTGCAGACTGAATTACCTCAACAACTATTGTGTTGGATGGATTCCCATGACATTTTGTACAGACATTCATGTTCCCCAGAGGTTAAATCCTACTGACGTTGTTGCTTCCCTAACTTCTCCTTTAGCATCAACAGCACATCAAAGTGTTCACTTTCCCCATGAAATATCTAAACATCTACTGCATAGATTAACACAAAATTTGGTTCAGACATTCATGGTTCCGAGATAATGTATCCTAACCACTTTGGGGATCCAGTGACTTTTCATCTAGCACTATCATCAGGTCAAGATCTCAGTTGCAAAACTAATGACACTCCCATCAGTCTCAGCTGTACTTAATGTTTTGTAATAATTAGAAAATGTAAGCATGCTAACATGCTAAACTAAGGGGGTGAATATGGAAAACACACATCTCAGCATATTAGCATTGTCATTGTGAGAATGCCTAAGTGAGCCTCACAGAGCTGCTCTAGACTCTGAGTTGTGTTGTCAATTAACTATGATAACAAAATATTACTACAACAACAACACCACATGATTTCAGTCTTACTTGTCTGTTTGTGATGTTAGTGCTGCTGGTGGGGCTGTAAGAGGCTGTTTTTGGAGGTGTTTGTGGTTTGGATGTGGCTTTCACAGAGGGCAACACACTACCCTGCTCCTCATCCATGTCCCCCAGTAGCTCCACCCTGGCTCCTCCACTGCAGGCCTCCGCTTCATCCTCCCCTACCTCCTTCTGTTGTCTCAGAATCTCCACATGCCGCATCCTCCGCTTTTCATCACGGACTCGCAGCATCTCCACAAAGTCCAGCTGCATCTGCTCCACACTGAAAAGAACCAGTTTATGCACGCACGTGAATGTCGGATATATGATGGATTGTCTCTAGTGAGGGAAAGGACCTGTCAGTCCTGTGTCTGATTGTGTTTCTCTAATGAAAGGCTCTACAGTTCCTCTCTCTCTTTGAAGACTGCTTCTGCTTCAGGAACTCAGCTGGTGGTGTTTTTGATAGCTTTTCATACTTTCCACGCTTGGTACAGTACAAGGTTTCTTCATGTGTTTGAAAACTATACAGATGACATTGGCAGAAAAGTGTAATTATCCTCTCTCCGCCTCTGAGATCCATCAACTAAAACCATCAAAAGCAGATGGATTCTCACTTACTAGCATGCCTATGGCCCTCTAACATACAGTAAAGATGGAGAGAATGAAAGACAGAAGAAGAGATAGTAGTAGTGCATACACCATGCGTAGAGAAGAAGAGCAGAGCGCACACCTACAACAACAGAATCATGTTCAGACAGTCTGCAGATCAAGCTTTGACAAGTACAAATGAATGAAGTGCTTTACTAAATCGTGAAAATAACCTGCTGAGGCCCTGGGACATCTCACTTGTGGAGTCTGTCCCAAAGGCGCTGTCACTGGTGGGCATGCCTCCGGTTGTTTGGCTGAAGTTGTCATCGGGGTCGGCGGTGCTACTCGAGCTCTTCACCCTCCTCCTCCTCTCCCTTTCCACCTCCTCCTCATCCTCCATCGTCCACTGGCGCGCCAGGCTGAGCACAGAATCATAATGCACAGAGGACACGCACATAACAATCAGAGAACGTGGAGGTAAAACAGAAAATAAAACCGAGGCAGAGACAAAAGTGAAGATCCAAAACTCAACATGAAAGTTTTCATGAAATCTACAGAAATGTATCCAAGGAGCTGCTTGTTTTGATTGCTGGAAAGGAGAGATTGCAGTTGTAATAACGGTTTCACAGAACCTGCTATACTTGTTCATCAACTGTTTATGAGGAGAGTTACAGTTGGTTGCTTGTCTGAACAACTTTATCATGCAGCATGTGTGTAGAAAATACAACATTTATTAGTCTATTATCTATTATTTAATAATAATGGCACAAAAGGAAACCGAAAGTAGCTGTTTCATAAATCTACTGTGGGCTTACGAGGCTGCTGACTACAGATATTATATTATAAGCCCCTAAATTAATATTCTAAACTAATTTTTGTTCTGCTTGACTGCAACAGTGAGCTACGTTTATGCTAGTTCAGTGACTAAAGTTAAATTCCATAACATCTACTGTCAAAAAGCAGCAGCTGCAAATGGTGCTCTCAAACACATGTGTTATTTTCTCTTTAAAGAAAAAGCTCCTACCTGGACAGAGCCGACCAGTTCTTCCGACTGATTGACATATTGGACGCAAATATATAAAAGTTTCCAGGTGCACTTCGCTCACAGACAGAAAAGAGTCGACTGATTAGCACTCTATGGGCGGCAGTCAAATTACAGACAGAGCGGCACAAAGCAGTCCACCTTTACCCCGGTGCAGCTCACTAAGGCATCACATGACCACAAAGGTGAGCTACCCACCTGTGAGAGAGAGGGAGGGGGAGAGAGTGAGAGAGAGAGAGAGAGGGAGAGAGCTTCTCCTTGTATGGTGGGAATATGGCAGTTATGATAGCTGTGACAGTCACTTTTGTGTGGCCATTCCACACTGCTGCTATACAATTATAGCTGCCATTAAAGCTAACACAATACAGTAATAAGTGAACAATAATAAAACAGCAGTTACTCAGCAATTACTAAATATTATATATAGAGTGATATACTGTAGAAAAGAAAGCAGAAAAAAGGTTTTGCGAATATAACACTTTAGGAAGAACAGCTGCAAAGCAATTAACAGGAAAATATCAAACACACAAAATCTATTAAAATAGAAATAAAGATCAATGAATAGCAAAAAAGAAATGTCAACTGAATTGGTGAGTTTAATAGTGAAAGGAAAACTATATGAAACTATATTCTATGTCAAACTGGGTTTTGATGCTTTGTTGCACTGGGCAGTGAGTCTCTTTACAGTGTGAGTCAGACTGTTTGCTCTGCTGTGTGGGGCCACACCTGTCCTCTCAGCCCAGTATGTCGGACTCTGACCCAGGCACCGGCTCAGTCCAACACACACACACACACGCCCTCCACCTCACCTGGCCTTATTACCAAACCTGTACCTACTTTATTCTGTGCAGACCGTGATGCCACAATAAACAGGATGAGCTCCTATAATTACAGGTGTAGCTGTTGATGCTCATTCAGATCCTACCTTTTGTGTGTGGGCATTAAAAGCCAGCTTCAGTCATATTTGTAGAAGGTTGGCTTTTAGGCAGCTTGTACCATTAAGATGCTATCGAATGGGACTGTCACTTCCTGGCCAAAGAGGCGAAGCTTGCATCAGTGCTGTCATTGTAAACACTGAAGACTGAATTGTGTGCGTGTCTGTGTTTTTGTGTTGCTTCAGTGTTAATATGGATGGAAAAATCTATTCAGTGACACATGATATACTGCAGGTTCTTTGCATCCACAGGGATAAGGCTAAGATTAAAGTGCCATTACCGAAGCACTTTTCAGGGTGTACTTTATGAGCATGCAAAACATACAGCGCTAAAGCTGTGGACAGCTGTCAGGCGCATAAGCATATCAGCAGAAAGTTGCTGTCTCGTAGAAGGGCCTCTGTGTCAGAGGTGCATTTCTTCAGTTCATCAATATGTTCCTTTTACATTCCTCTGCACCAATTAGCACCAAACACAAATTACAGCTGAGGCTGATGAGGATGGCTTTAGTTTTGTAGGTATTTGACATTTGGTCATAAACCCTAGTGTTGGACTAATTGAAATGTTGACTTTATAAAGACAGGGATCACTAAAGTGATTACAATTACTCCTGAGTGGGATATTGATATATTTGTTGTATCTTAACATTTGAAGCTTGCAGTACTGCAAAGGAAAGACAGCGATAACAAGAAGACTATTATCTTAGAGGGATGAAGATTCCCCCATTTCTTTATTTAAAGAAAACCATTGTTCATTGAGCACACATTTATACTGAAAAAAGCACAATGAAATGAAGATGCATTTTGTGTGTTTTATTGTTGTTTGTGCATGTATGAATCCAGCTGATGAAGTGCAAATCATTTTTACAGTTCACAAAACCACAGGCCATGCTTTTGACAGTTTATCACCAAACAAGAATATCAAAGATGCAGTTTAAGTTGGCCGGGCCATGTTATTATTGGCTATAATATCATTTAGCCTGCTGATTACAATACTATCCACAATTGTCTTCTAGAAACACAAGCTGCCTTTTTGAATTTGCTTTACAAAGACTAAATCTCTGGGGTTTAGGTGCAATATCAGTTATGTGAACAATACAAATAATAGCACCATATCAATGAACAGCAAACCAATCACTTCTTAAGGAAAGTGGAGAAAACCTCAGGAGCCTAGGGACATGGCAGGGGCATACACAAGAATGACAGAAATCCAGAAGCTGCAATACACGTTAGAAAACAAAACCGACTCAGATGCACGAGGAGTGATGTCGCTCACATGACACCAGCCATCACCTACTGGGTTCACTGGGCAGGACCCTTAGCAGCATCAAACATCTTCTTCCTTCCCTCCATCCCTGACATGGCTTCCACATTCTTCCTCCAGTCACTGTCCTCTACTGGCCTCTTCTGCAGACATGTGCAGTAGAAAGTTAGATGGTATAAAAGAATGAGAAGTCTTTTTTTTTTTTTTTTTTTTAAAGAGACTGTAAAGTAGAGCAGGTTCAGAATATCTTATTATCATCATTGTTGTGCCTAAGCCTTTGAGGCCCATGTTGTCACCTGGGAATCCCCTATGAGAATAGTGTATAACTGCTAGTATAACTGGTTTACAGCCATACACTCAGAGACAAACACATCCATTCAGACACACACACACACACACACACACACGCACACACGCACACTGACCAGCGAGCAGAACCCCTCACAAAAGTTACTCTTCTGTGTACAATGGGATCATTGTCTTATGTAAAGTACCTCCTCTCTCACACACACACACACACACACACACACACACACACACACACACACACACACACACACACACACACACGGTCGCCGCCCTGCACTGGCCTACTGCTTGGTATCTCAAACACACCCTTCACACACACACACACACACACACACACACACACACACACACACACACACACACACACACTTTTCAGGTGTTCCATATGGCACTTTAAGCACTGATGTCATGCATTTGAAAGCTACCTTGCATGCTTGCCCTAAGGAAGGTAGACATCTTGCTTGCAATGGTTTGCTTGTGTTCAGTGTGTGCGTGCATGCATGAGTGTGTTTCGTATTTTATTTCCTTCTTCACATACCTTCTCAGTATCCTCTTTCTTGACAGACTTGAGGTTGGCCCGGAGGTCCATGGAGACTTTGTGCTTTGAGCCCAGCAGTGAGCGAAGGATGGCATCAGCAGACACACGAACACGACGAAGACTAGGTCTCTTGAATTTCCCCCTGAGGTCCAACACCTTGATGCTAAGGTCTTTAATCTGGACCAGGGGCAGAGAATCAAAAGACAATTGACCATTGGTCATTAATGACCAAGACCATTAGTACTGCAGGATTTCCACATGGTGACAGTTCTGCTGCATCTGCTTATGTGAGTTCAGCCCATAGCACATGGAAATGGGCTGAGGAAGTGATGTATACCTCACGTGTGTTGAGCATGACTTTGGCTTCAATGTCATATCGCTCCTCATCCACCACATCTATCTTGGCATGAAGCTCTCTGCAGAGGTCCTGCACACACACACACACACACACACACACACACACAGCAACCTAAAATCTGTGCATCTGAAAAAGTTGCCATTGCGGATCATTATCCTTTATATCCTCTATATGACAGAACTTTGGTGCCCTGACTTCCTTTAATTGAATAGAATTTGCTGAAGTACAAATCCATATTTAGAGGGGTATTGGTTTTTAACGTGGAGGCAGAGGAAGCAGCAGTGCAAGACAGTTATCTGGCAGAGTTCTTGAAAACATCATTGAAAAAAGGTTGTTTGCATCCTGGATCAACAACAATTGCCTGTAGTAGAATGGGAGCTGCAGCTTTTACAGGTTTTAAATGACTGAAGAGCCAGTGGAGGGAGTGAAGAATGAAAAGGACGTGGGAGAATTTGGGGAATTTGAGGACAAGTTACCTGTAGTTGCGCAAGACTCAGGCTGCTGGTGTTTAGAGGAGGAGCTCTCTCTGACAAATAGTTCTGTTTCTCCTCCTCTTTAACCACAACCTCCTGTTCCAGTTCCTCCTTGGCCTTTGCCACCATCAGACTCTGCACACATATGAATCAACATATAATACAATGTAATACCGGATGCTTTTACATTGCTCTGGTAAAGCACATCAAGTTTAAAAGTGTTTTTTTATAGAAACATTCAGGTCTCACGGTACAGACTGGATGTTCAGATGTATCTGTATATCAGAGGATACAGCTACAAAGAACAGGACCTCTGCTGCTCTCCTGTGGTCAAACATATGTATTACATCATAGTTTGGCAGAAACATCTCTTACCTTGAGCATCAGCTTCCTCGAAGCTGAGATCTTTGGCTTTCTCTGGATGGAGAGCATAGTTAAGGACAACACAATTCAAATGTTGGTACTTCACTTGCAGCTTTTAATATCATTATCTCAATTGTTTCATATGTGTAGCATTCACAAATTCTTTTGCAGTCAGGGATAAAGATGGTCTTACCTCTTGCCTGTAAAATAAAAATGGACAATGTATAAAGGAAAGGAAAGACAAAGAATTATTCCTAAACAAAGCTCAGAAATATGTGTTATGTGTGTGTGAATGAATGAGTAAATGGTCTATAATAAGACCACAAAGCCTGATCACTCACACATGCTCAGGCATCCTGCTGATGAGATTTCACTGGAGGAGAGACAGAAGACATTAGAAACACGCACACACTCTGAACAGTTGTCAATGTTTGGCGATAAGGTGAGACTGTGTTTTTAAAGGTCCCATATTGTAAATAGTTTTTTATGTTACACTTTTTGCTAATAACACAAGTCTAGGTGCTGTATATAAAGTATCAAAATGCTAAATCTACAGAAAAATGCACACAGCACTTATTTAAAAACTGTGCTTTTAAATGACTAGACTTCCGTACGGTTGTGATTTAAAAAAGAAAAAGAAAATGCTGTTACAGTCATTCCCCCGGCTGCAGTGATGGTCCAGAGACTCCAAGAGCGGAGATGTGAAAGAAAAGCTGACCAATCAGAGCAGATTGGACTAACCGAGCATTCCGTCAGAGGGTTAATACAGGTATACTAAGACAGACAGTATGAGGAAAAATAAAGTCTGTTTTGAACAATAAAGCATGTAAACATGTTCCAGTAGAAACTAAAAATACAAGTATTAACCTGAAAATGAGCATAATATGGGACCTTTAAGTCGTCTTGTCAGCTCATCTCTATAGTGTTGTTTTCACTTTTGTTGTTGCATTAGCTTACCCTTCCTCTCCCTCATTCGCATGGCCTTCTGGCCTTTATCTAATCAACAAGTGATTTTCAGCCCTCAACCCTTCTCTATCTCACCTCTTCTCACCCTTTCTCTCCCATTTTACTTGTTGAGTTGAAAATGGCACCTAAGTCCTCCTAGCATGATGGGGTTACAAACTGCTCCAACGGATTAGGAAAATTCCAGACTGATTGCCATCCCTCATCCATCCCTCCCGTCTCTCATCCCCTTCTTTCTCCTCAGGATTATCTCGGGGAGAGGAATTTAGAGTGGCCTGTCTCCCCAAATAGATCGGGGGACATCTGATAGACAGCTGTGGAGGGTGATTGTGCTCTGGGGTGCCCAGCCTGGATCAGGGATTTACCGCCAGTAACTCATTGATGCTTATGAGCCTCTGTGGCTCAGCCAATATTGCAATGCAATAAAATTAATAAATAAAAGCCCAAGCTGCTTTGGAAAGTTCACGTCAGCTTCGGATTTGAACAGAGCTGCTTTGGCTACATATTTAAACCGACTAGTTTGTATTATTTCAATTGATCATCCTGCAGAGTGTACTGGCTTATTGGCACTTATGGTTTAGGTGCATCCACGGCCCTAAGGATGAAACCAGGCTATCAACAAAATGACATCAAAACACTCGCTCTACATCTCTAATATCCCTACTTACTGGATTGGCATTCTATACTGATCCCCCTGCTAGACTACATTGCCATTGCATAAACCATTAGATTTCAGAGTTCTTTGAAAATGTGGATAAGATCTACAAATTGTCAACAAATACATGGTCAAATTGCCATCCATTCAGTTTGTGTACCATATATATGCACAGAAGGAAGTAATAGGCCTAACACACCTGAAGAGCTTTACAGACCACACCATGAAGGGACCTTACCGGTGTCAGAAGCAGGAAAGAGAGAGATGCGACAACAGCAGAGGCAGGATGGCCAGATCAGAGATGAGGCCAACGATTTGGTGTCCCTCTATTTAACTGCACCCCCTCCCCATTGTCGTGCTCTCTCTTTCTCTTTTGTTAGTGGAGGCTATAATTAGTCAACCCCATCTCTCTAACTGCCTAATCTTGCTCTGTCCATTTGTCTCTCGCAAATTCATTATAAACCATGGGCCAGAAGTTAGAGCCTGGAGATTTGACCTTTGCACAATTTCTATACTGGTCACAGATTGTATGGAAAGAGAATTGACACAATATATAAATGGGAGAAGTAGTTGTTAGAACTGCTGGAAGAAAGAGAGAGTGACAGCACCTGTGCCGTGTAATGATAGAAGTAGTCTGTGTTGTATACAGTATTTTTAGCCACACTAGCGGCTCTATGGATGGAAACTTCGGTCTGTTGTTTCACCACTTTGGTCCAGACTGAAATACAGTATCTTAACAGCTATTAAATGGAATCCCATGCATTTTTATACAGACATTCGTGATCCACAGAGAATGACTCCCAATGTCTTTGATGATCCCATCACTTTCTCTTGTAGCACTACCATGGAGTGTGTTGTACACAGGTATTGGTAATGGTATTGAACCATTGAGCTAGTGGCCAAATTACTACGATGCCATTTGTTTGATGTTATCACAGTATGTTTAATTTAATACAATACTGCTGGAGCTGCTCCCCCCGTGACTCGACCACGGATAAGCGGACGACAATGGATGGATGGATGGATGGATGTTGACAAGATAATTCTTTTTTTTCCTTGTGTTCCCTGAATTCGTATTACTTTAACAGGGTTCACGTTCTCAAGATAATTATTTCTTTTTTACTCTAAATCCCATGCCAATATTTTAACCTTTAGCCTCTTTGGATTAAAGCTATATGGCAATGCGTTTAAGATATGCCAAGGGCATGTTGTGCCAATATTGTACATACAAAAGTAAGAGGCTCCCTCACAGAGGGAGTCCAAGAAATTCCAAGAACATTATAAAAAGAAAGTACAACGCATTTCACACAGTGATATGGTATGTCTGGTTCAACAGTACAGCATGTTGTAAAGTATGTGAAGGTGGAATAAAGAGAATATAAACCAAAAGTATAACGCACATACAGACAAAAACATATATACACATGACAGATGATATTAATCAAAAAACAAATAGGAGCCTGCACTAAATGAAAACTTGCCAAAAACTTTGATGTGCAAATCACAGAGAAGCCTCACAGACACACACTTAGGGCTCCTGCACACTGGCTGCGTGGCGTTTCTGTTGCGTGTCAATTGCGTGGCGTTTTCTGTCTTTGCACACCAGAAACATGTCTGATGCGGCGCTGCTGCTAGCCTTGTCTGTACACATGTATTTTTCCCATTGATAAAATTAAATAATAGCATGCTCTTCAACTTTATTTTGTCAATATTTTTGTGTTTGTACATTTGTTTGCACATATTTCAATACATATATTTTTATATTTCAATTCCCTTTCATGAGATAATAAAGTCCATGGTGTTGTTTTATCAGAATCCAATTGGTCCTATTTCTAGCATACACGCCTGAGACATGCGTGTCACGCAGGCAGTGTGCAAGCTCTAACCTGTTAACATGAGAGCCAAAATAAAAATGGACACACCACGCAGCTGACACGCTCCTGCACACTGCCTGCCCAAACAACAGTGAATAGAGAAGTTCTCTGTACTCAACAAGAGAGAGACAGACCTCTAGTGGTTTAAAACTCACACAGCAGACAGCAGATCCATTTGATAAGCCTTAGAAGACTCATGTTCTATGATTTGGTTTATTGAAATTGCAGGTCACTGTCTGTGTCTGTTTATCTGCTGAAAGAAAGTGAGAAAAGCAGTTGCTGTCTGTTTATCTGCTGAGAAAACCAGACACCCTGGACAAAGATCATGATGTTTAGACAGGGCATTCCACTGAGTAGTGTGAACACACACACTCTGAAGGACTGGACCTTTAAAGGCAGGATTGGTAATGCTGAATAGTTAGCAAGATTTGAAAGTAGCATCTCCTCTGGGCTCCATCTAACCCCTCCCCCTGCTCTCGGGGCTCCGGCCCACGCACAGACTTGCACGAGTACCGCTGCGTTGCTGCTTCAGAGCAGAGCGGAGAAAAGACTGCAATTTTACTTAATGTGTCATTATCTGGTAGGCAAACACCTAGTATATATCTACGATGTTCCACTTCCAGGATTGTTCAGATGTCTTTTATTTCAGCTGGTTGTCTGTTACCTTCCGCTTTCTTTGTGTTGGCATTTTAAACTCCGGTGAATTTATGAGTACTATGGTTAACTGCTCCTAAGATCTCTGCAGGGTAAATCCAGACAGCTAGCTAGACTATACTGTATGTTGAATATGAGTTTTCTGTTGCACGACTAAAACAACCTTTGAACGTACACATGTTCCACTTGAACAAATTCCTTCCTGAGGCTATTTTGCAGAGACGCCTTTGCTCTGTGCGGTCTTAGCGCCGCCCAAGCAGTTGTGATTGGTTTAAAATAATACGGAATGCTGTGTGGACTCGCCAGACCCTCCTTCTAAGCGCTGTGGAGGAAGGTCTGGCAATGCGAGACTAGCAAACACCTAATATTATCATACCGAATGTTTAAAACAAATAGGACCACTGTCAGCAATGCGGCAATGATGTGCATTGAGCTCAGGCTCAAAGGGGTAGAGTACGCGCAGGGTGACAAGAAGGCATTTCATTGGTTCTTCAAGTGGACCTTGAGGCAGTGATTGGCCGGCATTTTTATAGGATTATAGGAGCTACAGATTATGGATCTTTTTCGTTCTTTTCTCAGAGCCTGTAAATTATGTATTGCTGTCGGAGTGTAATAACTGCCAACCCTGCCTTTAACAGACTTATTGCATACCGTTACCACTACTTCTCCACACACACACACACACACACACACACACACACACACACACACACACACACACACACACACACACACACACACACACACACACACACACACACACACACACACACACACACACACGCTGTTTCGACCAATGATCCATCACTGGGTGTATCCACTCCTTTCAGTACTCCTGGTCGCTTGCTGACTCATGCGGTGTGGCTAGCTTTGGGGTTTTCCACAGTAATGGGAGAAGTCGCTACACAATCAACCCTTTGTTCCTGTCCTGCTCTGAGCCCCACAGCCAAACACAGCTCACGCATCCAGTGCTATATTCTTGGCACACAAAACATCCTTGAATGAACAATATAATGCTAGGCCTCGCTAACGAGAGTCTGCTGATGCTGAGACCTTGCTGAATTTCATTCTGGGTGTGCACGTAGGCTTCTGTAGGTTAGTGGGAGGATGTTTGTGTGCACATGCCTCAAGCTCACTATGCTTCTCATTAGTCCTCCACACTGCTCAGAACAAAAGGTATCCTGACTTAAGCACACACGCAAGAGAGCGTTGCCACAGTGTGTGTGTGTGTGTGTGTGTGTGTGTGTGTGTGTGTGTGTGTGTGTCTATGTGTCTGGGGATGTGTGTATTTCCCACAGGCTATAACAGCAAGGTTACTCCACAACTGGAAACAGATGAGCTTCGTAATTAATGGTCTGAACCTAAAATGAATTGCAGCTGACTTTACAGCTCTGACATGTTCCAGAGAACTACAGCATTGTTCAAAAATAAAAATAAAAACGTTACGATTACAGAGGAAAACGTATTTAATCTTTTTTAAAGTGTAATACTGTACAGGGTTTCAGCAAATAGAATACATTGTGCAAAGAATATGAGCAAAATGTTTCTTCTTCATGTTCAACTTTAGAAAAAGCATGCATCTGTTCAGTCTACATAACAAAAGGTTTCAAAGCCAGTCAAACAGCAATGTGTTTTCATCAAAAGCAAGACTGAAGAAATAAAGTGACTCCTGTTTCAACAACATTAGAAATAGGTAGGAAAAATATGTCCAAAATGGAAGATTTTTTAAACGTCAAGGCACAAGGGGTAAACAGTGTCCCAGCTTTACAGTTTCTTTCAAAATAACGCCATCTTTTCCTTACACAGCAGTCTCCACAATGACCTACAGTATATAAGATTCCTAGGCTTTGTGTGACAGCGTGAAAAAGCTCATGTAGAAAGACAAGATGAGTGTCTGTGACACTTCTTCTTTCCCCTTTAATCCATTTTTGCTGATGGCTGCTCTGTACATCCAATCATGCTGTGCACCACAGAATCAAGCTGATGGATCTGGTGTCCTCCACCCTTCTCCACCCTGATTGGTTCACTCCCAAGAAGTAGAAAGGCTGGAGAAAAAGAGAAAAGCACATTTTTTAAATATAACATTTTTAATTTATATAGCCAACACAGGTGCGGCTGATGATGTTTGTAGTGAGTTATATTACACTGTTACCACGGCTACTGAGTTAATTTGGGCACTTGACTACTGCAGCTCTCTTAAAGAAGCATAGCTGCGGATTCCTGGACTGTGAGCTCATAGTTCAAACTTACACACTCAGTTCATGAACATTTGAGACTTCAGTGACTAGTTTCAGTAAATAACACTGTTGTCATGTGATGCCACTGATTGTGTCCTAAATGTGGAAAAGCTAGAAAAGATCTATGGTGTGCTTAGCTCTGTTCACTCCAAATGTCCAATTGTCTGTAGTTATGTAAATACATCAGAAAAGGCTGTGTGAGTGTGTGTGTGTGTGTGTGTGTGTGTGTGTGTGTGTGTGTGTGTGTGTGTGTGTGTGTGTGTGTGTGTGTGTGTGTGTGTGTGTGTGTGTGTGTGTGTGTGTGTGTGTGTGTGTGTGCGTGTGTGTGGGTGGGTGGTTGAGTGTGTTTAAAAATACTTGGCAGCCTAGTGAGGGAGAGGCAGGGAGATGTTATTTTGGAGGGTCACATTGCATGTAATTATGTCCTCAAGTGAGAGTGAGTTTGTGTCCTAACTCCTAAGACGACTGTGGTGGTGCAGTAAGGCCATATAGTAAGGAAAAACTGACAGTGTGAACTGACATCTAAACACTGAAGTGATAGTAGCCTACTTGTAGATTGATGCTTAAGTGCTTCTCAGCAATGGGCCACCTCATTTCCCAAAAGTCTGGATGTTTACATTCCATCCAATCACTAAATAGTAGTATAACCTGCATTTTGATGCCAGCCCGTTTAATTCACCTCCACCACCCGAGGAAGGCATACCTTTACCAGGTCAGAGCTCCTCATCCTCCCCAGTGCTGCCCAGGTGTGCTGTGGTCAGGTGTCTGTTCCGTCCTGTTTGCACGGCCTGCAGGTTCTTATGGCGCACCAATGACAGAGCAATCTCCGCGTTCCACGCCGTGCCGTCCTGCGGACACCTAAAGTCAATCTCCTTTCCCGTAGCCATGACCACGGTGAAGTACACCAGCCCTCGCTTGTACTCCACGCAGTCCACCGTGGCCATGCGCTCAAAGCGGAGCTCCTTTGCTTTGGAGCCGCCGCCTTTGCAGTTGTGCAGGCGCAGCCCTTCCTCTGTGAGCACGCAGCGCTTCTTCTTCCACAGCTGGAGGAGCCCGCTGCTTCGCTTCTCCAGCAGCCCGTCTCTGATCACTTTAGCCGGGAAAGACATGGCCACATTGAGCCGAACTCAGAGCCGAAACTTAGACAGTCTTCTTCAGCAGTGATACGCCTCGAAATTAATCCATTAGATACAGATCTCATTTGTTACTGTGTCGGAGTCACGTGTCCCTCAGGAAAACATATCAATTTGAGCTATGACATTAGGCTAATACAACAACTCTCTATAGTCTGCGTAAATCTAATGCACGCGCAATGGCCGTATAGGCTGCTCTGTTGAGGTTGGTACAGTAGACTGGTCTCCCTGGATATGTTTGAACATGCCCGGCTGCCCTGTGGGCCTTCCCCGCCTCCCGATGACGGCAGGAGGAGATCCGGGCTGTTTATGAAATCCCCGTCTGATTTTACACAACCGTGTGTTGTGTGGATGTGTGTGTTAACAGAAATAGGCTAGGTACCGTCCCACTCAGGTCACATTAGGCTATAAAATTAAACTTATTTTGTGGATTAACTAAAATAAGTTAGTCAATTCACATATTTAGCTGCCCCTTCAAGTTCCAAAAATGATTTATGACAAGCTGCTTTATCTTGTGTCTCTTTGAGAGCTTCTAACAGAGGCTCAGGGTGGATAAAACAGTCAGTTGTTGTAGGCTATGCCAGTGTGCAGTGGTGTGGTCTAACGTATTGTACTGTACTGTATATATATTGGCCTTTATATACAATATATATACAGTAGCCTATCTCACAAAAGTGAGTACACCCCTCACATTTTAGTAAATATTTCATTATATATTTTAATGGGACAACACTGAAGAATGTAAAATATTGTAAAGTATTTACAATATTTATATCAGAGATATCAGAGATTGACATGGTTTTATGTCAGTTAGCCTAATAGCTGGTTTGATTTGCATTGAGAGATGATTTTATGGAAAGTACCCCATGCCAATCTCTAGGTATGGTGAAGGGTATGTGATGATGTGGGGCTATTTTAATTCCTAAGGCCAAGGGAACTTTATCAGGATGCATAGTATCCTGGATCCATGAAATAACTGGCCTTTAAAAATAAAAATCTGCCTGCCTCTATGGGAATTTAACATAGGGGTGTACTCACTTTTGTTGCCAGCGGTTTAGACATTAATGGCTGTGTGTAGAGTTATTTTGAGGGGGCAGCACATTTACACTGTTATACAAGCTGTACACTTAATACTTTACATTGTAGCCACATGTAATTTCTTCAGTGTTGTCCCATTAAAAGATATAATGAAATATTTACTAACATGTGAGGGGTGTAGGCCTACTCTTGTGAGATACTGTGTATATATATATATATATATATATATATATATATATATATATATATATATATATATATATATATATATATATATATATATATATATATATATAGCCAGAATCTGCCTTTGGGGAAGGGGGGGGGGGGGTCTGGGTGTCCTCCCCCAGGGAAGTTTTGAGCATCACCGACTTCATTTTCTGCATTTGGATACGCTTTAATGCACCAATTTACAGTGGAAATACCTTTATTTAGCCCTATGCGAAGAAAAAGAACACATAACAATTCAAAATATATCAAAAATATAATGGAAAGTAGGCTATGTTGTTGCGTGTCATTGGGCATTTTTAAGTGGGTATATGGAAATCCTGAAGCTTTCTTAGTAGGTATACTGCGTATCACTTAGACTACACCACTGCCAGTGTGAGAGAGAAACAACAACAAAGTTTTGGAGCAATTGTTTTATATATTTTATAGCTTACATGTTATACTGTTCATACAAAATGTATACATCCTGAAATAATAGTAGGCTAGGCATGTTTGAAACCAATGACAGGCCTGAAAATAATGATTAAAGTTAAACGAAGTGGAGAAACATGGTTACGATGTTCAAAACAAACAAGCCTAGCTTATTACTCTGAGGTTTCACTTTACTGTTCTCATTTGAGTGAACGCTTAATGGTAGGCTACTTTTAGTCATCCTTCACATTCATAACAGCAACATGGCTCTAAGGTGACAGATAGCAGGAGAGTGAAGCTGTAATTCCCCCAACTTTACAAGATTGCCTAGACTTCGCTGTGATGTGTCACTACGATGTTATGAAGGGAATGATACAATGAACATTGTGACATTTCTGGAAACTTACACACAGAACGTCACCTTTCAATACTTTACTTCACTATTCCCTACAGTTTCACTCACCTGTTCTTATGTAATTTCTGCACCAATTAAGAAAAACTGGCACCAAAATCTTTCAACTTTATGTATTAACATGCTGTTTGGAAAGCATAACATATGAAGAAAAGCAGCAATTACTCTATTACATAGAGGGAAAAACAACAAACAGTAGCCCAAGAGCAATGCAATTCATCAATAAAGTGTTAAAACATAAATAGGGCCTAATGTTTCAGTATTATGTATGGATTATATATTAAGCTTTACTGTAACAGCACTAGTTATGATCTTTGGCCAATATGAGGCAGAAATGGTGTTATATTTCTCACTGTACAATCTTATAATGCAGCTTTTTTTTGATCAAGCACGTGGCTGCCAGGTGCATATTTACGGTACTGGCAACAGACTGCCCTCTGCAGGAAAAACACAGTAGTGCAGCTTTCTGGAAACCTGTCAACGGAGATCTCAGTGGTCTCTACCAAGTTACTTGGTATGCGACAGCGCCCCGGCTCCCAGTCCATACCCAAATCCCTTGGGACCAAAGTGTTTGCCATAACAGCCTGTTGAAAAGAAAGGTAATGTCAAAAACACTACACAATGGTATCAACATCATATTCTTCAGTTAACCCCAGTTGGTGCCTCGCATGCATTCGATTCAAAGCTAGCTAACCTTAGCATTAACAAAAGCATTAACGTCTGGGACATCAGCGGGGGGGGGGGGGGAAACTGACTCACTTGGAGATATTGTGTTTGAGCGTTGGTGTAGCCCCTTGCAAACATTTGATATGTTTAGGTAGACTGGAAAGAAGCTATCTGTAGGACCACTAGAAACTTTGAAGATATAACTCGCTGCTGGATGATAGGTACAAATAATAATGCTATGTGACCCATACAGTTCTGATGTTAGGTTACGGGCCAACGTTAGCTTAGTTTAATGGTCTCCCTTCTAGAGCAACTTGGGAAGCAGGTTAAACATATTAATATGCAGAGAACGTTATATTTCAATATCCACATGGACAGGAGAGTCTTTGAGGATTCTTGAAATAGACTTTTTCCACAGCCGACAGTTTTGACTTATCAAAGCAGGAAGCCTCTGCAGTGAGCCATCATGCACAATGACCTTGACACTTGACCATGAATGAAATCTCAGAGTGAACTTGAACACAATTCGGTTAGTTCTTAAGCCTTAAGTTCTTCTTAAAAGAATAATTTGTTATTTGTTTGAAGAATGTGTTGTGAATGCTTGTGCAGTTTCAAATACAGGTTTCCTGTGTAATTGTATAACAATAGGGTATTATTTTGTTTCATTTCATGCATAGGAAGTTATACCTTTGCAGTAGATTTCTCCATCCTTATCAGCTAGTGTGGTTGACTCAAGGCTCTTCCCACATGTTGCACAGGTGAAACATCCAGTCTTATGCCATGACTGTGAATAAAAAGATCCATTTTTAAAAAGGGGGTATTTTTTACAAGCATGCACATGTGTGTGCATGTGTGTTTTTCCTTACACTCCCAGCTCCAATCACTTTCTCAGCAGCGTAGACAGACTTCCCACAGCGAGGGCACTTGTCTGACCCTCCAAACTTCTGAGCCAGCTTGGATGGGTTTGGGTTGCTGGTAGGACGATGAGGTGCAGGTCTAATGGAGAGAGAGACCAAATGTAGATAAAGGGCCTAAAAAAAAAAGAGATCAAGATGTGTGTATGTTTGGGTGTTACTCACTCTTCATGTGTAATACCCAAAGACTCTCCCTTGTCCATGCTGAGTGTCCCTGCTCCCTGGCCATAACCGTAGCCTTTTGGCCCATGCTTCTTGCCGTAGCATGCCTTGCAGTAAATTTCATCCATACGAACAGCTACAGTTGTGCTGTCCAAGTTCTTCCCACACACCACTGCAAAGACAGACACACGCACACACACATGCGCACACACACACGTTTTTGGGCACATTCCTGCATTTAGATAGGCTCCTAACGGTGTCCTTTTATGGAACAGTTCTATTAAAGAAGCATGTTCTTATCTAAATTCCATCACAGGAATGTTGATTAAAACAAGAACACAAATAACTCTACTTACAACTCCGTATTTTTCAAGTTGAGGCAGAAAAAGACATTTTTCTTTTTTTCTTTTAATTCTGTTGTTTTACTGTTGCCATGTTTGTGATTTAAGGATATAGAAAAACTATTCTGTTGGGTAGATTATGTTGTTTTGCTGATGTACTTTTGTTATTCCTGTGTGTAATTGCCCAAACATTGAAGCTATGATTTAATATTATATAATCAACTATAAAGGTGCTTTCTAGATTAAAAAAGAAAAAGCTCTCATAAACAGTAAATGTCAAATTTCAGCTTGAGAAACAAAGAGTATGGTTCTCTTATAAGGCTCAATAATTTACACCAATGTTCAAATTCCATACAGGAGGATATCTTTCATATAGGGAAATATACACATTTTCATGCTTATAAGTATTAAAGCATGCATGCAACGACACTATCTTGGATTTATTTTAAGCGACTATGCATGGTACCTATTACAGCATTTTGTTATGCTATTCCACCTATTCATATACATTTTTCTTTGAGAGTAGATGAACAATCGTTCACATTAGGTTAGTATTACTTGTGACTGTAATGACAAGTGTCCGAAGTTCAGCAGTTGCCACGTTGACAATGACAGGAAGCAGCAAAGAGTTTACTTACTGCACAGGAAGCAGGACTTGTGGAAGCTCCGCCCATCACAAAGGACCTCTTCTGCAAAGTAAACTGTCTTCTGACAGCGGCCACACTTGTTTCCCCCTCCTAATGGCATCCTTTTGTAATGCATGCCGCATGAACACAGACACACACAAACACACTGTTATAAAAAAAAAAAATTATATATATATATTAAAAAAAAATTCAATAAAGATGCAGCATCTTCACGAAAAAGAAGAAACCCAGAAAAAGTGATTCTCTACATTTCAGAGAGACAAAGCTAACAATTAGATGCTGGAAAAGAGTAAAAATGTGACTGTGGCTAAAATAATGTATGGGTATATTCCTTCAGGGAATACAATTAAAATGTTATTTCTTGACCTGGTTTAACAGCCTGTAATTTGCATGTGAAACTAGGCCTAAAATTTAAAAAACAATTTGAGAAATGAACTAATAAATTTCTTTACACAACCATCTGTAGTTTCTGTTGTAAGAAACCCATTTTAACATCCAGATTTGGTTGCCTGTAATTTTGGCTTTGTAAAGCCAGGCCCTAAGACTGTAATTTCACTCCTGCCAGTTCTCTGTGGCTTCTTTAATGGACCAGCAAGCCAGCAGTGAAGCAGAAAATACAAGAATTATTCATTTTTTATGTTAATTGGCTAGAGTTGATAGTTGCTCTCATCCAATGTGGAAGTAATGTGAAAATGTGACTATCAGGAGTGTTAAAGTTGGTGGAATGTGAAAGACCCTGGCATCCTGCCTGTTTCTACCCAGTGTGTTTCCCAGCATGACCCTCCCTGTCCAATCTCGTGTATCCACATCCACATTCCTGACTGTGTAAAACCTCCCACCTCCCTGCCCCTGACTCACACCATCTAATCCCTGCATGTCTGTCTCATTCTGCGGCCCTCTTAATGCGAGTTGTAGGTTTGTTCCATTAGGCAGGAAATATGTTAAATGAAGAAGCAGCTGCAACTCTACCTGCAGTCAGCTCATTTTTCTATTGGTCAGAGCAGAGGATGGAGCTGAGCTCTCAGCAAAGTATGATATGAGGTCATTTCCTATCACCCTTGGACACACTTCCTGTGTGTGCCTGGCTGCTCCAAATTATCTCTCTCGCTTTCTTTTAAAAGTAAATACAACACCCCAAAATTAAACATACCTTCTTTAATGCTGACACCAGAATGGTACTTAATGTGAATATGAGCTCATTGTATGATATTCAATCATAGCTCAGAGTGAAGTAATGGGTGGAGCGGTTTGTGTCTGGCCACTGCTTCTCTGTGACTTTCCATCATTGTAAGCACAGACTGTTTTAGTCTGTTTCTGGGGGTTATTCACAGGCCAGACAGTGAAATCTTATAAAGCATTGGGAATAAGTGACTGAGGAAAACTTTCTGCTGTTTTCTGGAACGTAACTGCAGTAGTTGGCGAATATAATCTCTGGTAATCTACATTCAGTATAAATGTATGTTAGTTTTACACATAAATCATTAATGCAATACAAAAAAACTACATTGTTGTGCATGTTGTTTATCACATACCATATTACAGCTCTAACCCCCAGGCAAGCTATATAAAAGGCAATTAAAAAAGTAAATTCAGTTTGGTTGTTTATGCTAGATCATTGGGTCTCTAGCTTTATTTTTGGATGCTCTAACAGTTGTCAACTCTCTGTCTGGGATATGCTTTCAGGGTCATAACTGAGAAAACCTCAAATTATAACAATGCATTTAAGTCACAAACTGACTAGCACCACCACATAAGCCTGAACTGAGTAAGATTCAGAAACAATTCATATTAACAGCCACACTGACACCAACTGGCATTTGCTGAATTATTTTATGCAAAGGTTTGCAGTTTTTATATTCTACATTCCTGGAAACAAGACAAGAGCTTGCTTTTACTGCCAGTAAAAGCAGAAATGTCAGGAATATTTCTGTACCAGGCATTGGTTGAAAAATAGCCTTTAAGTGCTTTCCAGTAGCCAAACCAGGAAAAATATGACTAGAAGTGGTAAGTCAGAAGTCTCAAATAACTCTTTTGTGTCGTTTTACAGCAATTTTGGAGTGAAAACAATCAACGAGGAGCAGAAAAAGTAGGTAGAGGCTTGGACATGAGATGAGTGTCATGATGTGAAGATGACGCCAGCTCCGGGGAAAAAAGTTGCAAACAGAAGGTGAGAAAAAACAGGTGATGAATTAAAATAAAGTTAGTCAATATTTATTTTGATTTGTACAGATAAGGGCTTCTCTAGCTTATTATGACAAGTCTATTCACAGGATTGGCAGACAGTGATGGGACTGAAGGGGTTAACAGTTGTCAATCTGACTACAGAGGGGGATGCATAGAGAAGTGAGACAAGGTGAGGAGTAATAAAGAGTATTCTCACTTGACAGGCTAAAAGGTTATTAGAGCCATCAGTATTTTATAAAAGTAGGGCAGTGTTTTGAGAAAGACAAGGTTTATGATTGCTGGTCTTTCAGAGTTAAACGTCAAGGCTTCTCCTTTACCAATGTGTTAATTTAGTACATGAATAATCCAGGTCTTGGCTAAATGGTCTGTGCAGTATTCTTGAAGATGAATTCTGGTACATGTTGACAATTGTGGCTCTGCAAGTTTAGACATGTGGGGACACTGACAGTTGTACAGGAATGTTCAAATGAAACAGTGAATGAGAAGTAAGTAAGTGAAAAATCAGGAAGTCCGTTCATGAAGTAAATGTGACAGCATGTGACAGCTGTGTGACTTAGGTGGAGATTGCCTACGGTTCTATATCAACTTCTACACTTTGAACCAAAGAGCATAAATATCTTTGCATACTGTATTGGGTTTTCATTTAAATTAGCAGTACACATTGTATTACTGTTTAAACAAAGGAGTCTCCTCTGACCTGACTTGCATGGAAAATACATTAACATTGTGGTTTCTTTTCTTAACATGCATCGCCACAAAGAGTAGGAAATTAGATACAGTAAGAGGCAAACAGAAAGCATAAACAGGATGTAGTATATTAACATTAATTACCTGCAGTTAGTAGGTGCTGTCAGTCAGTGATGATGTACAGGTTGAAGTTGTACTCCCTGATCGGAGAAATGCACCACTGGGGTGTGTTCAGAAAACCAGCGGTCCAACGTTAGGTGGAGGAGTTGTACTTTTAGCCTGCAGGAGAAAAGTAGCTTCTCTTACTAACCCAAATTTTATGACTTTATCCTAGACTCAGACAACGTTGATGGTATGTGCCTGGCCACTTTTCCAGATGTGCTCTTATAGGGAGGAGCTTCTGTTCTTCCTGCTTCAGTCCGCACACTATGGCGTGCTAAGCAACAGGGGAGTTTCTGATTGACTAGCGCACACACACACACACACAGAGAGAGAGAGAGAGAGAGAGAGAGAGAGAGAGAGAGAGAGAGAGAGAGAGAGAGAGAGAGAGAGAGAGAGAGAGAGAGAGAGAGAGAGAGAGAGAGAGAGAGAGAGAGAGAGAGAGAGAGAGAGAGAGAAAAGCTGTGTATTGCCTTGAAATAGTTGATACCTAGTTAAAATTAGTGGCAGAAACACAGTGAATAAAAAAAAAAAAAATGAACTAAATGCAGATATAAAGTAGTGCAAAGACATAGTTCACTTTATGAGCACAGAAAAATAACAGTAGAATAGTTCGAGCTATAGTGGTGCAAGAGCATTTACTGTGCATTTCAACTTCTCAAATTCCTACATTTTAAAAAGGCATTTTCTCCCCTCCCTATCCTTTAGTAATTTCATTGCTGGTGTCAAATGACAAGATGCTGAAAGTAGTTTCATGTATAAAAATGTCTGAGGTATTTTCTACATTTCTTCATACTTTGGTTTCAGGCTGGGCTTTACATGCAGGCTGGGCTTTACATGAGAGAGCTTTACAGGACAATCAACAAGCCGTCAAACCTGCTGAAACTCCCCATTGATGAAGCTGTTGTGATGTTTAGGTTTTGTGTGTTTGTCTTAAAGCATCATGCCAATCCTGAAACTGCCTGGTGAGGGATAACATGCCTGCATTGTGTCATATCCTTCCTTTATTGGATCCCCATTAGCTGCTAACAATGTAGCAGTTACTCTGTCTGGGGTCCACATACAACAATCATAAGAATATATACAAAAGAATTCCAAAACATGCACATTTTACATACATTTAAAAAAAACACACACATAGTGCAAGTAAAAGAATGTCACTGTGTATCTACATATTTCCTAAATTAGTGTCAGGTAAAATAACATCACAAGAATTACAGTCCGTCATAGATATACACTTAGACTAAATAATGTTTAGTTATTGTTGAAGTGTTTTCTAAGTAATCTTTTAAAACCTTACTGGGTGCCTCCACTGATAGTTGGCAAGCTATTCCACATTTTGACGGCTCTTAACATCACAGACCTTGACTAGATAACCCCTGGCTGCCTTCCGTGTACTATAACTGTGTTGGTCTCTCACATAATTTGTCTGCAAGACAAATCGGCTGTTGACTAAAACAGATATTCCTAAAAACAAAAAACATTAGGTTGCATGCCAACATCTTATCTACTCTGAGCTATGAGCAACTGGCATGCACACTCTGTACTCAGCTGATGGACGGACAAGTGCGAGTTTTTCTGCTTTATTTTAAGCCATCCAAACCTGAGAATAGGATTGTTGACAGAAATATAGGGAGGATACAAAGATATAACCTTGGTCTCCCCTTAGATTTCTTTAAGCAGCAGTAAGAGTGGGTGAAAGCAAGTGTATACACATAACTTCCAGCTGACTGCATCAAGAATGATCTTCAGTGACTCATGTTCTTCTTGATGTTTTTAGATTTTGACTGAGTATTGTTTTCTTCTTTTATGTGTTTTATCTAATGACCCAGTAAATTCATCACACTTTCTTCTTTTTTTTTTTTTTTTTTTATAAATCTGTCTTGAGGTTAAACTTTAACGTAACTGTTTTCCCTCTTACACAGTAAACAGGACGCCATCTTAAAGTAATTCCAGCCTTTGTACTTTATCACCACAACCTTAAATGACCTTTAGGGACTAGCTAGTAAAGGTCACTCTGATATGCTCAATGGATGAGAAACCATTAATAGAAATGGATTTGCTAATGCCGACAGACATAGCAGAGTGGATGAAGAGCATTCAGCTCTACAATAATTGACCTCTGCTACCATCATGTGGCCATTGTGGGTACAGAACACCAGGACAAAAGGAAGATGGCCTACAAACAAACAGTGACTCTATACTTGTATGTGTATTTACAGTACCAACACGTCAATTACCTTTTGTTTGAATGTAGGATTGCAACTAACTATTGTTTTAATTATCCATTAATATGCAGATCATTTTCTCAATTTAAACTATTACATGGTTCCCACAGGTCCATGGCATCTGTGAAAGTTTGTGAATTTGAGGAGAAAAAGCAAGGCCATAAAAGATTTTTATAGATAGACAAAGGTCATTGAAAGTGCTTGAAAATTTTATATATATATATATATATATATATATATATATATATATATATATATATATATATATATATATATGTGCAAGAATAAAAAGAGTTCTTTTAAAAAATGTCTTTACCTGACGTTAGTAAATAGGCTATATATTCTTTTGCTGTGTTAGAGAAGGCAGAGACAACATAGTCATCACTGTAACACAGCACACTTGAGAATTGTTCACACATTTAAGCCTCTCTCTCTTTGATTGTTGTCTGTGAGCTTCTGTAGAGCCTTACTAGTTCTCATTATAGAAATCCTCAGTGGTAACAGTAACTCTAGATCTTGTGTCTCAAACTATGTCCTGTTGGTTCCTTACATTTGAGGGAACTGGGCCTGGAAAGTCCTTGCATTTGATGTTTAAGAAGGTGTGGGAACTCTGCTTTTAAAATGACACAAAAATATTAAACATGGTAGATTCATAGTTTCCCAGAGTCCAAAGTGACATCTCCATATTGATCTACATAATCAGCTAATATTTATTATTTTATATATATATATTAGCAGGATACATGGTTAAACGTAATTTGGTCTTACCAGTATATCGCCGTTTGTACTTGGTTTCAAGCAATTCTCTCTAGTCGCAAAACATCCGAGTTAGATAGTAAATGCCATAAACATATTCTTTCTAAATCTTTACAATCATTCCCTGATGTTAGGCCCGCTGCCCCTGGGAAGCTTCTCTGTTCTCTCCTCTCTCCCTCCCTCTGTCTGTCCTAATTGCAGGAGTGGAGTCTGGTGTGCGGGAGTCAGGGTTCCAGCTGCCTCTCATCTACCACAATCAACCTCTGCTTCATATACCCGGTCATTCCTTCACTCTGCGTCAGATCATAGACAATACTGCCAAAGTTAGTCTCGTGCCAGACAAACCTTTGCCTATCTGTCTAAGTCTGCTTGTTTGTTTGCCTGTCTTGATTCCCTTTCTTGTGCCTCCAGCTGCCATTGGAACCTTATGATTAAATATATTATATTGGAATATACGCATTTACTCTAGCAGCAATTTTCTCCAACGCAAATTCTCTCTTGCAGCAGCCACTGTGTTGCTTTTTTAACTAAATACATGTTCAAACTCTCATATGTGCCCGTGAGTATTTCTACCGACCCATTTGTTTGTGGTTGTTGCCGTGGTGAATCGTAGTATCATGACTCCATTCATGCTGCCTTTTTATTGTGGTGGTACACGCGCGTGAACCTACTCCGAGTTGATTGAACCAAATCATATCAGCTGTTCTGGAACTGAAAACTCAGAGTTTCCCATCTCAGGGTAAATCAACTCAGAGATTAGGGTTAGACTTAGTTTGTTAAACCTCCTTCCTGAAATAGAGCCCAGGCCTTCCTTGTTGCACGATCCAAATGCAAGCTCGAAGTTTGTAGTTTCCCAAATCGAACAGAGTTTGAGAACGGCAACACACAGAGAGCGGAAGTTGATGAACATCCGGTGTGTGAGCCATGCATGGGAATGGATATAATGAAATTATGCTGGAAATCTACTTCCGTTGACCCAGAGTATTTGGGAATACTACTGCATATGTGTGAAACAATTTATGAAGACTTTTTGGCTCCAGAGGGAGCTATGTGAAATCTGATAAAATGCCTCAATTGATGTCACTTGTTGGGCTGGAGACTACAAGTTTGAAAATTAAACGAAACTGGGGGTGTTAGGAGTTAAAAAGAAGTGAACATCCTCATCTTTGCATGAGGCAAGCGGATAAAGGCTGGATTAGCAGCTACTCGAATAACATGCTCAAATCTCTTATTGAACTGTCAACAATAATGTTGCATTGTGGGAAATGTAGGCGCCATGTCTTAAAGGAAGATAATGCAATGATTAAAATATCTATCTAAATTGACAATGATTTAGGAACAAAAAGCTAAATTGATGAAGTACTCTTTTAAATGAGTGGTTATTAAATGATGGTGATTGCTAATGGACTTATCAATTAAAGACTTCAGCTCTATTTGAATTATTCCTAACTATTGTGTTAGGAAGCTCTATATACTGTATAAAGTGATATCAATAACGTGCAGGATGATCACAGCCTGCATGTTTTTGTTATAGATAAGGGAGTCATTAGTAAAAAGTACAAGAGTAAGGAAAATATGTAGTCTGTTTAATCATTGACCCCAACAGGAATACCAACAATGATAAATGAAAATCAAGAGTGGCAATAAGAAATGTAAAACCTTTTTTAGAAACAAAATATTGAGGAAAAGTAATCAAAGATGGTTTTATTATAAACATTGGCAAGTTCCACACATTCAATCTACATACATTTTAAAGTGAACAGTATTCCACTTCAGGCAGAGCCAAAACCGCTGTAACTGCTAGATATGCATGCACACAAATCCTGATGAAATCTATTGTACGCATTGTAATGCCTCGGCAGCCTCAGCTTCTCGAAACATGTTAAAGCTGTCGGAAGTGTGGCCTCAACTATTTCCACCTTCATCTCTGTGACCGGCACCTCCCATCCTATCCAGAACTTTATGAGGCTCTTTAGCTCAGCCTGTGATGCTGTTGTGAATAAGCAGATGATCAGACAACACAGAATCTGCTGAAAAGGCTTTATGCTACAGTAGCTCAAAAGATATATCACAGTAACAGTAGTCGTACATACCATTTTCAATAAAGGTTTTCAAGTAGCCAGATACTCGACATACATCCATGACATCAAACTCAACGTTGTCTTCAATTTTGTAGCTGTCAAAGATGACAGTTATAAACGACGGCCATATGATGCAATCCAGGATCATCTGAAATCATGTGTAACTCGAGCTTTATTCAAAATATTCTTAAATCCTCTTAGTATTTGCGATTTACAGTCCAAATGGAATTAATGAATGAATTTTGTGAGGGAAAAGTAAATGAGAAAAATAATGTACTTTAAAGTCAAAGAAACCTTGTCTGTATAAAGGCTTGTTTGATCAGACTACTGTTAGATGTGCCTATGCTGCTGTACCTGAGGTGTGACTTCTGCTTCAGATTCCCTGGGAAACAGGACTGGGATTACATCTCTTCTGTGAATGAGAAGGTGCCACAGTCCTGTCTCTTTTAAGCCTTTTTGGAACTGATTGGTTTGGCGCCTTGTTCTCTCAATAACCTGCAATACATGGCATATTGTACACAAAATCCTTCATCAGTAATCTTCTCGCTGATGCTTTAAAGTGGAAATTCATGTAGTTACAGTTTTTATTAACATGGCCAGATGTCTTGAGTGTATTTTCTGAACCCCTCCAAAACTGTAGATCTTCACAAGCAATTATTAAATGTCTTCATACCTTATTTTACGAAGCCAAAAATAGCTCTACAAAATGTAGAGACATAACCGAGGGATGTCACTTGGATAGTTTAAAAACAAAAAGCCACTCAGGCCTCCAGCTTCAGATAATTAGAAGTTGAATGATAAAGATTTATTGTTGGATTCTGATGCGGATGCACAGGGACTTCTGATGGTTGTGGCAACAGATGGCGAAATTGTCTTGAAAGAAACTGGAAAACAACCAGTGGCTGTTTTGTTGCAGCTGTTCTGCTTTTTGATCAGATTTTTTGACAAATAAAAATATTTGGTTACACTTTACTTGAAGGTATCTACATAAGAGTGACATGACACTGTCATGAACGTGTCATAAACATTATAAACAAGTCTTTAACGTTTATGACAAAACGCTTCTTTTAGTAAGTGTCATTTGTATTTTGTCATGACAAGTTATGGTAGGGTTAGGGTTCATGTGTTCATGACAGTGTCATGTCACTCTAATGTAGATACCTTCAAGTAAAGTGTTACCAAAGATTTTGATGTCCCTTTTTTCTTTTGCTGACAATCAGATGTCAACTCTGTATCTGAGTGACAAAACAACAGTTGTAATACATTGCTGAAATGACAGGCAGCAAAAACATATAACATGATAAAGATGTAGGAATTTGAAATACTCTTAAAGGACATAGTGAAATTATACTCCATCCATCCATCTTCGGCCGCTTATCCGGGGTCGGGTCGCGGGTGCAGCAGCTCCAGCAGGGGACCCCAAATTATACTCCATTTTATCTCATAACGGGATTCGGTGTGTTCAGCACTAGCTTGATGAAAATACAATGAGTTGAGGAGCTAAAGTAGAGTAAATAGAAATACGTTGACATTACAGCATGCAAGAGAAGCTTTTCAGACAGCCATTTCCTGTTGGTGGCATTTGGTGCTGGCAGGTCCCACAACAGGCAGAGCTGATGGATGGCGTCTAATTCTTTTAATTCGGCGACTCCATCAAGCTGGAAATAAACGTAATCAAAAAGATGTTTTACTCAGGCAGCATACATAAATTATAATAAATGACATTGATTGCAGTTTCATGATGCTGAGTTCAAGTGATGAATAGAGAGAGCCTTTTAGTAGAAAACACTAGCCTATGTTTTTTGTGTTGACCTTAGGTAAGTCAATGCTTACCATGTTCACAGTGTCTCGGATGTTGAGGTCAGGGCATTCTCATATTGTCACAGGAGTAGTCTCACGGACTAACGGACCCCCAAGGAGAATGTGAATAATAGCTGGGCTAAGTCCTGGGAATCTCGGGCCGTTATGCAGGAAGGAATGGCCAATCATCTGGCCCACGACTGTGAACATGTTATTGTCAAGCAGTTCATCTAAAACTGAGGGCTCTCCTCACCTTCAAAGATTTTGGTGATGGCCGCACTTCCTGCAACAGTGACAAATTGAAGGTTAAGAGAATATTTAGAGCACAAGGTTAATGACTAAAAAGAGAATGACCTTTGAGCAGCGTTTTGATACCTTGATATTTTGACACTAGAACTTTTTTTAAATTTTTTTTGTTGAATTAGACACACAGCTCACCTTTCCTGGTATCTAATAAACTGTCTGTGATTGTTGCAGTAATTATCATATATTTCACATAAATGGTCTGTTCTTTTTCAATTATGAATTAAATCATCACGATCTATTTTTTTCATGTGACAAAAATAGAAAGGTTTTCTTGTTTATTACATAATCCAGATGTTCCAGGTTAAATGAAATAACTGAATGAACAGATAATACTTGGATAATTAACCATGTTTCTTATGAACAACTCATGCATTTACCATAGTAATTATTTGGCTTAAATGCAGTTTCACTACTTTTGCATTACAACATAACATTTCCATTTTTATTACTTTTCAGTGGTCTGTAGGCTTGTGACTTCTGAATATAGTCTGAATCAGCATTGTTGTGTGTGTGTGTGTGTGTGTGTGTGTGTGTGTGTGTGTGTGTGTGTGTGTGTGTGGTGATAGGGCTAACCTAATTTTATATGGAATCCACTCATAAGCTTGAAAATCACTGTTGACATCATGTGACGGTTGACCCCACTTCCTGTTGCAACATCGCCTATGAAGAAACACAATCTTTTGAGCAATGATTTTTTTTTACTAGTTATATTAGTCCTATTTAATTTTACCAGTGACTACCTTGAAGTTTGCATTGAAGTGGCGACATCCACCGAATGTTGTCTCTCTTGTAGAATGTGACTAAAGTTCGGTCTTGCTCCTCCTCGTCTTGTCTGATGTCCACACTCAGAAATAGGCTTTTTGAATCTTTGTTGCTTTGAAGAAGGTCTTGTGAAAATAGCAAACCAGCTTGTTTTGGGTCTGACACTGTTTTCCATTCTGAGACAACACCAAAAAGAGCAAAACAAGAATATAAAATATAACTAAAAAAATAACTATTACTTATATATGGTGTCTACAAATGAACGGTAATGATAAGATGAAAGAAACATGTACCACCTGTGGTATTTGTGATAATTTCTTCTTTTTCTTCAATTTCTGTAGGTACTGATCCGATCATAATGGACAGTCCGTTCCGGCAATCTGAGAGAAAATGATTTATAATAAGGTATATAGGGTGTATGGCAAATGCTGTAAACAGCTCCACAGTGCTTCAGGTCAGTATCACAGTAGTCTTGCATTACTGTAGCAGAACTATCTCCACAGCGCTGCATGTCACAGTGAACTCAGTGCTAGAGAATGTAAATAACAGCTCTGTGTTTAAACAAGGTTTTACTAAAAACAGGTCAAATTTCAGGGCTGTTCTTTTAGAGGTATGCAGCTTTTCTTGTGATTGACCGTCTGACAGGAGGGAAAAGAGAGTAATGTTTACTGCTCCTCAACTTTTAACTTACATGTATTTGGATCTGACCATTAGCTAGCAAACCTGCTTTTCTATGTACAGTATGTTTTTGGATGAATTTACTACTAACTAAACCTTGGGTTGATTTATATACATATATATATATATATGTATATATATGTATATATATATATATATATATATGTATGTATATATGTATATATATATACATATATATGTATATATACATATGTATATATATATATATATATATATATATATATATATATATATACATATATATATACATATATATATATAAAATCCATAAGAAGGAATGAGCAGTGACTGATTAAAGGGGTATCGTTCATCTTTAGGGTTGGGTACCGAAACTCGGTGCCAATAGGTCCCCGGTTCCGACGTAAACGGTAGTAACGAGACCGAATAAGAACGAAAATGTCGGTGCCTTTTTCAGTGCCTGACTTTACACTACACTCGACAGAAGGTAACGTTAGCCTACCTTTAGCTAGCAGTTGGATTAAACACGGTTAAAATGCTGACAGGTAACGTTAAACAGTGTAAAGTGTGACTGTATATCAGTCCCTCCAGAAAAACGCTGAGTTTTTTTGTGATTGTTGCGGGCAAAAATCCTTGATTATGCAGCACGTTTTCTTAAAAAATGCGATGGAATATGCGGGATATTTATGCCATTTTATGCAATGAAATTGCGGGAACTTGCAAAAATTGCGGGAACTTGCAAAAATTGCGGGAACTTGCAAAAATTGCGGGAACTTGCAAAAATTGCGGGAACTTGCAAAAATTGCGGGAACTTGCAAAAATTGCGGGAACTTGCAAAAACTGCGGTTTGATGAAAAAGAGAGAAAAAAGTGATTCCCCCAACACCGTGTTCTCACTAGGTGAAATTACGTCACTTCATAACGTTCCCATGGCAACAGGGGAAAATGGCTGCACTTGTGTGAAGTAAACACAACATTTTTCAACTTTCTGCTGAGATATATATGACTTTTTTGCAACGAAAATGCGGGGATTATGAAATCATGCAAGCCCCGCATATTTGGTGCGGAAATCGGCAATTTATGTGGCGAAAGTGCGGCGTATTTGAAATAATGCTGCCCCCGCATAAATACTTCGCATAATCGCGTTTTTCTGGAGGGACTGGTATATCAACACCGGGACGCAACAGTCTGCTTTGCAGTGCAGCAGCTGCCGACGTCGGAAAAACACAGACGGTGCATTCACTGAAACTGGTAACATACAACTATGCATTCATAGTTATTGTAAAATACCCTTTTCCCATTTGGTTGTTGTTTTTGTCGTTCAACAGCAATTTACTGGTGAAATAAGTTATTGTGTATTATAAGTTATAGTTATTACATTACTATTAAATCATTTAATTTTGACCATATGGCCTTAGTAATAAACAATGTGTTAATCTTAAATGTCACAGACTGTTTAGTAGGCCTATCCTTCTTGTTTCTTCTTTTTTTTTTAAACTTTCTTAAAAAGTATCGGTTCGGGCACCGTTTAGGCACCGGCACCGTTTTAAAAGTACCGATTTAGCACCGGTATCGGAAAAAACCCAAATGATACCCAACCCTATTCATCTTATAAGAAGACAATTTACACCGGGCCAGTAGCTTCACATTTTACTATCATGTGAGACGGAGAGAAATGAATCAGTGAGACAGATTCATGCAGTTTCTTGTGTTTCAAGATCAATCCATTAGATATATGCAGGACCTGGAGAATAACATGGGAAAAAAAGAACAAGTAATGGTCAGACAGTTGCAGCTGTGCTTACCTGTGAAGATCTGTGACAGTCCTCTATCTCTCTCTCTCTCCGTTTCTTTTGCTTACTGCAGTGCTGCATTTGGTCTGTGTAGAAACTGCCCGTAGCCTTAGCTGGTTTAACTTGTCTGTACAGGCATTGTAAATGCATGAGTCAAGCTTAGCCTAAGGCAGCTACGTGTTTTAAAGGTCAACATTTTATAGGTGACAGTCAACAGAATCTGCTGCCATACAGGTCATAACTAGGACTGGGTCAAATGGTTGGGATCAATATTACAATATGAGTTAGAATATGCCTCCAGATAGATGAATGGATGCAATTCTTAATTTCAGCCACAGTAAAGGTGCAACTTTTAGTGTTTCAGCACAATACACAATACAGATGAATATAGTAATATTCTGTAGTAATTAGGCAAGGCGCGGCAGCTTTATTTATATATTTCAGCATATTTCAAACCCAGGCAATTCAAAGTGCTTTACATACTGTAGGCAAAGAACATTATTAGAATGACATTTAAAAGCAATAAGCAATAAAAAAAAACCAGACAAACATAACAAAATCAATTATTAAATTAAATTAGAAATGAAATAAGACCAGAAATACAGTTAAAGCTAGGGTTGGGTATCGTTTGGGTTTTTCCGATACCGGTGCTAAATCGGTACTTTTAAAACGGTGCCGTTGCCTAAACGGTGCCTGAACCGATACTTTTTAAGAAAGTTTTAAAAAAAGAAGAAGAAACAAGAAGGATAGGCCTACTAAACAACAGTTGATGACATTTAAGAACACATTGTTTATTACTAAGGCCATATGGTCAAAATTAAATGATTTAGTAGTAATGTAATAACTATAACTTATAATAAACAATAACTTATTTCACCAATAAATTGCTGTTGAACGACAAAAACAACAACCAGATGGGAAAAGGGTATTTTACAATAACTTTGAATGCACTGCGAGGCTGTAGGTTACCAGTGAATGCACCGTCTGTGTTTTTCCGACGTTGGCAGCTGCTGCGCTACAAAGCAGACTGTTGAAATACAGTCACACTTTACACAGTTTAACGTTAGCTGTCAGCATTTTAACCGTGTTTAATCCAACTGCTAGCTAAAGGTAGGCTAACGTTAGCTGCTGTTGAGTGTAGTGTAAAGTCAGGCACCGAAATTTTCGTTCTTATTCATTCTCGTTACTAGCGTTTACGTCGGAACCGGGGACCTATTGGCACCGAGTTTCGGTACCCAACCCTAGTTATAGTACATTTACAGCGTAAATTCTCAGGATTCCAGTCCGACTCGAGAACTCCAGCACTCTATTCTCAGGACTCGAGTCCGACTCGAGACTCTATTCTCTGGACTCGAGTCCGACTCGAGTCCGACTCAAGACTCTATTCTCTGGACTCGTGACTTGACTTGGACTCGCGGACTGATGACTTGTACTTGGACTCGAGGATATATAAATATCGGACTTGATGTTGGATGAAGTTTCTGACTAAATAGGTTATAAAAATTTTATATAAGATGTTACACTTTTCCTTTTTCAGGCTCCAAGACCGGCCGGGAAGCAGCTGGGGAGACGTTCCATCCAGGGCTGATGTTCTTTTGGGGGTAACACCCTTTACTTCACCCGGTGAAGTAGCAGTAGTGTCAGTGAAGTTCACCGGCAGTATTAACAAAAGATGAAGCCACCATGTCTTGAGAAGCTTCTTGTTTATTCTTAACCGTTAACTCACTTTACATCGTCTTTGGGATCTCTTTTTTCTCTCGCTTTTTCCTCACAGCCACACATACACTTCTGAGTGTAGTAATAAGTTGTAAGTTGCCCCAAATGCAAAAACAAAAAGGAAATCAATCAACCAAAGGCAAAGCAGAGTTTTTAATGAATTAATGAGTTTTGGGCATAAATAAGTTTCTCTAAATCTTGTCTAGACATGAGACCTCTAATTCTCGCTATTTGTTTAAAATGATAAAATGTTGATTTAGTTATTGCCTTGATGTGGCTGCTGGAGCTCAGATCTGAGTCTATTAAACAACAAGATTTCTAACTTAGATTTTTGTGTACTCTACCAAGGCACGGTGTCCACTTGAAAAGATGGTCTCAAGTATGGTTCATGTGTACTCGGGTACGGTTCGCATCAGGTGTGAAAACCAACTGTACCAAAACACAAAAGTGGACTGCTATAAAACGTGAGTAGGAGTTGGTGAGTAGAGTTGCAAAGGGAATTCTCAACGGCAACTGTCTCCTCCAAAATCTGAGTATGCGTGCTGCACGCGCCAATCTCATCCTCTGAACTGTACAGCCATGGGTGATAAAGTACTCTAGGAAGGCAGGCGAGATGGTTGTTCTTATTGCTAGTTGTAGTTGTAGACGTGTCTCTCTTGGCAGCGTCCCTCCTGTTCTTGCCTTGTGTACTTTTTGCAGTTTTGACCTGTGATCCAGAGACATGCAGGTCAGGTGAACTTAGGCATGAATGTGAGTGTCTGTTTATCTGTGTCATTTTGACTGGTGACCTGTTAAGGGTGTCTCTCAACCAATTAAACGTACAGGCTCCAGTCTTCTGTGACCCTGAAAGAAAGAGCAGGAATGAGAAGTTTGGCTTTGGTTTTGAAAGTTTGGTTGAGTTAAATCTTAAGACTGACTTTGTTTTAGGTGCTCTCGGTTTCTTTACTTTCACTCCAGCAGGTGTGAGCATCTTGGGTTGCAATCATTTTACTTAAGTGTTTCAGTCCTTGGTTATTTATATAATAGCATGTTCAAATGCAGACTACACACACACACACACGCACACACACACCTTTCAAAATATGGATACATTAGCAGGGCTGGTTCATCTCAATACCGTTAACACTCTTTCTGGCCTAGTAATTTGGAACCTTTCTAATGAAAAAATAAAATTTAACTGGCCTCATCTCAAACTGGGACACTAGTATATGATATGATGAGGCACTCTGACGCCGTCTAGTGTTCACTGTGCACTCACATGAGGTACAGTCATACAAAGAGACAAAGTCAGGATGTTGGTAAACTTGGGTGGATTGAACAGGGTGGTAATAAGTTACAAATTCCACAGGGAACTTATCTCATTGAAACTGCCCATCTGAGGAGGCCCCATGTTCCAGACAGTCAACATGGTAGAGTAGCCCCCCTCCATCCCTCCAGATGCCCCTCGGGGTGACAGTGACACAAGTGTCCCATTGTCACAACAGCGTCTCTCAGGGGGGAGGGCCTGCCTTGGGGGACATCAGTAGATTAGCTATGACATTAATCCCCCCCCCCCCCCTGCCCAAACACACACACACACACACACCTCACAGACGCTTGCACGCTCCTACCCATAATCCCTCTGTTCACTTCCCGTTTCATGAGGCACTGAGACAAAGCAACAGATCATGTGAGTGTGTTTTGTGCTTGTGGTTGACTCTGGAGTAAGTTTTACACTTTTGACTTCCCAGGCGGGAGCTGAAAAATCAGAAGAGCAACCTTGACATTTATGTGAGTATTTGGAGGTGAGCACTACAGTGAGCCTACAGCATGAAGGGCATACTGTACTGTATGTGTGGGGGAAAAGAGGGAGGGGGGAGTTATGTGTACAGTGTGCATGTGTTCTGTATGTTTGGGGGAGGTGCTGTGCTTGTTTGGCTATGCACTGTGTCCTAATATCATTTACACATTTGTCATGTTGATCAGTTGATGTATTTATTTGCATACTGCAGTATAACGGGACACATTTTTCTTTATTTATATATCTCTTCATGCGAGACTTGCAGACCAAGTCAAGTGTTAGCACAGCCGGTCAATGCATGATCAATATATGATCAGCCAGAGAGTTCTCAGGCTGTACTTTACTGCAAGATCAAGACTGTAAAGACCCTTACGGACCGTTTAGTCTCATGATTGATTGAACACACACACGCAACACACCGTAAGAGAAAAACTTGTTCTCAGAAATAACCTTTTAACAATCTTTGTTCACTGTGAAAAAAGAAGGGAGAATTACAGACATATTTATGGATCTGATCCTGTTTTTTATCACAATCTTCATAAAATATTCAGCACAGTGCCTTATGTCAGTGTGTCAAACTGTAAGCCAGCACAGCAGAAACATGAGAAGAGAGAAAAGACAGAAGTGCAGAGAGAGACTGAGATAGAGAGAAAGACAGAAAGTGCCTGGGGAGAGAATAGGGACTAAAAGCAAATAAGAAATCATAAAGTAGACCGTTTCCTTTCTATTAAACTATGAACAAACGCATTGTGAGTAAACACAGGAGCATCTGTTGTCCAGTAGTCAAAATAGCAACTTTAAACTTTTCAAGTGATTACTACTGTATGCAGTTTCACACCTCAATCTCTGACACACCCTGGTCTCACACACAGCAACATAAAAGGTCCCAGATGTGTGTCTCACTGCTGTTAAATTTAAAAAACATTTTCCTCCAGTTTGTAAACTGGATCAGATGTTTCGAGTGGACTAGCTACATGTGATTTTATGATTATTTATTATATTTTATGAGATGTGGTTTTTGAGGATGGATAGACAGACCGGGGAAGTTGAATTCAAGGTCAGATCTGGGATGTATTTCATTACTCTCTATTTGTCAGCTGAGAAAAGATGTCAGTAGAGGGTTTACTCTGTACATGTTGATTTCTACATCGCTTCGTCCTGTTTCCAGCCTCTCTCCTCTTTTGTATCTTTCTCAATTCTGTCTCTTCCTTCTTTCATTTGAGGTGCGGGACAAATTAGAGGAGTGATGGGTGGGCTGCTCTTCTTTCAGGATGCTTGTTCATGCAGGCATGCACACTGATTACACCCACACACACACACACACACACACACACACAAACCACACTCATTCAGCTAATGGACCAGTCTGTATTATATTTCACCTTAGAGAGGGAGAGAGCACAGCCAACAGGTCAGAGAGAGAGAGAGAGAGAGAGAGAGAGAGAGAGAAATTGTGGGATATTGTGGGATTGTGATGAGCGGATGAAAAAAGAAAGAGGGGCGGGGATAGGGCTGCAGGCGTACTGCGGCAGCAGCAGAGCGGCATGACGTGATAGAGGGGTGGACAGAAAGACACACACAAATGCACATGCTCGCAGCTCAGAGGCCCACCAGGCAAAAGCAGACAGCAGCTGAGCCATACGCACTCAGCAGCATACAGATTGGAGACAAACTCACTTGCTGCTTTCTATCCTGTTTGCAGAGGGTGAGTGTAGACTCGGATAATGTTATACATTTGTCAGTGTGGCTGACCGTTGTTGTGTACCTCTCCCTGTTTGTTTGTGTGAATCTGTGTTCTCTCATTTGTATGTAATTTAATAATGTAATGTTAAATGTAACTATGAATGCCAGTTTCTATGACCAGATGAAGACGAATGTTTGAAAGGATGACCATGTTGTGATACCACAATCAGCAGTGTAAAAGAGAGATGGCTGCAGAGTGAAAGAGAGAGGTTAACAGAAAGAAAGGCAGAGCTTAAGTGGGATGCAAAGAGGGGGAGAGGGTATGATAGAGGAGGGGGTATACCGTAACCAGGGGTGACGTGATGCAATCTGCCTGAGTCAGCGTTATAGGGGCTGTATGATTCAGTGCAGTATGCATAGCATACATACCAAAGTGTGTGTCCAAGATCAGACAAGAGTGTTGGATGATGTGAAGAGATGTAGTAGTGAATCAGAATGGAGGTAAGCACATGGTGATGTTTATGTGGTTAGTAGTCTGATTAGGCTCTCTCCTGTTTAGTTTATGTGGGTGCTTGTGTTTGTCTGTTTATGCTTCTATAATGAGTGCAGCGGTGGTGGACGTGTGTGCTCGACATGCATCATTTCCCCAGGTTGTGAGTCACAATCTCTTTAGAAGTCTTTTGAAACTCCTAAGTCGATGACTTCTCCATGTGGTTGTACTAAGCTGCCATTGAAAACCTCTTAACACCAGTTTTCCCTTCATTGTAGTTGTTATCCTTAGTGAATGAAACCCTTGAATAACTCCTTGCATGAAATCAAAGATGCATTGTGATGAAGTTAACACCAAAACAAATTTACTATGTACCCGGTCAGTTGACAATCCGGAGATACAAGGTGTTTAGACGACTTAGATGCTATGTTGTGGCATTTCTAAGGATGACAGAATATGTGTCATTGTAGGTCACAGTTCATTTGTGTGTGTGTGTGTGTGTGTGTGTGTGTGTGTGTGTGTGTGTGTGTGTGTGTGTGTGTGTGTGTGTGTGTGTGTGTAATGCCATTTTCCTGCCAAAAGATGAGAACACTGATTTAATCAAAGAAAGTGACTTTGAAAATGAGTCACTTTGGTACGGGGTCCCCTGATTGGCTGACAGTGTTGTTCCTTTTTGTCAGAGCTTCCTGTCTCTGTGAATGGTGAGGCACTCTGGACCAATGGGAGGTTCAGTGCTGAGGATGCAACAGTGATCCAGGAAAAAACAGCCCATTGTTCCTGGGATGTCGGAGAAGTGTGACCACCCTCCTGCCGGCTCTGACTGCTCGTTCTAACGGCACACTGAAGGACCCAGTACCCCATTGAGAGGTAAGATACTCGGGAAGCAGGAGATCTGGCACATGACATTTAATAATAAGCTGTTTATGAAGTTCAAATGTTATTCTTATTCTGTTGTGACGCTTTTGCACTACTGTTTGTCACTAACATATGTTAAGATGATTCATGACAGCACATTATCGTTGTTGTTTTGGTTGTTGTCATTATAGAGGTAATAACATTAATTTATTGTAGACTTTCCTGACACACACACAAACACACAGGCACTGCTAATGTCCTTCAATTCAGAGACAGAGAGGCCTGTGTTACCACCTCATTTATTGATTTTGCGATGAGTCAGAGGGTTTTCATCACAAGGGTGAGGGTGCGTATGTGAGAGAGAGAGAGAGAGAGAGAGAGAGAGAGAGAGAGAGAGAGAGAGAGAGAGAGAGAGAGAGAAGGTATGCATGTTCCTTTAAACAGAGGTACAGTAACTCAATTCAGGTTGAGTATGTCATGGGACACAGGAGCTAAAAGTGTGTAATATGATTATGAAGTTAGAAGCAAACATTTAACATCCTTTTTTTCTGCTTACAGAAAGTACACACCTGACCTGCTGTGTTTTATGACCCAGGTGAAAAGTGTTTTTACCTCATGTACTGTAGGTCACCTCCTGACTATGTGGAGATAGATAGGAAATCAGACAGAATAGGAGATTAGTGAAGGAATGAGTCCCTGCTGCTGCTGTTGCACACAATATCCAGCAGATGGCAGTACCATCCTTGCAGTGTAACTGAGAGAACTAGTTGTATGCTTTATATGAGCATTCGTCCACACATTTGGTCAGCCAGTGATCATTACATTCACTTGAGACAAAAAATACTGAAACAATCTATATGTTTTCGTTACTATGTTTTTGTCACCATGCAAATTTCATGATGTTCTCCAAAAGTGTACTTAATTTTTTGTTATTTCTACTTAAATACTTAAATATTAGAAGTACTGTCTGTATCTATGAATGTCCCAGTAACACTAACTCATATTATATAAATAAACTTATGCGTGAGGGTATCAGACCTAAACTTGATTCACCAGTTTTTATCCCACTTACAGCTACTGTTTTCAGTCAGCAGAAATGTCTTATTGTCTCTTTCTGTGGATGTATAAACACAGACAACCCCACCACCAGCTGAGCCTCGGTATGTCCTTACGTGGGCTGCAGTAGTACCGGTTATGACCCCGCTGCCTGTATCCCCAGAGAATAGCCAATTTCCATACAGATAGACACAGAGCCGGACCGCACCTGTGCTCCTGGAAATCCTAGCAGGAATTGTGAAGAGAAATAGAATAGGGGATAGAAATGAGCTGAAAGCAGGATGGATGATCACACCTGTCTCTGTTTACCTTCTGCTGCATCACTGCTTCTGTATGCTGCTGTGCAGGTCTTCATTAGCATTAAGTCAACTATGATAGAGCACACGTCCTTGGTAAAATACCCAAAATCTCTATTTTCTGTATCAGTATGTCTGATGTTATAAATAGAGGAAAGGAAAGTGTCCTAAAGATAAGCTAACATTTTCATTATTAGAAAGTGAAATGTTATTTTGGGGTATGTTTTTTTTTTAAGCTCAAGCAGTCAATCTCTTTTTGCTGCAGGGATTCTTAAAATGACAGAGCTTTTGCTCAGACTGCTGGGAAAATTTTATCCTTGTGACTTTGAGGCTTAATTTGACACATCTTTGATTTACTAAAGACAGTGTCCCAAGAAGTCTCCTGGCAACACAATTTCTGCTATTTAAGAAAGGGCAAGTAGGGTTAAGCATTAAGTCTGTGTATTTGTGAGCGTTTGTATAATTATAAAAATCAAATGTACTTACACTGTTCCAAAGCAAACGTGCTGTACAGGAAGTAAAAAATAGCATACATGTGTATGTATATGTGTCTGTATACAGTATATGTTTGTATCTGTGTTGAATGTGAGAGCAGCTTGACCTGCTGCTGCACATCTGGACAGCAACAGCAACATGATTTGTTTACTATATTAGAGAGACAGTCATAAAAGTCCATGTCCAAGTCATAATGTCAGACTGTTATGATGAGCAAATGTTTAAAAAAAAATTATTTTATATAATAACTTAGTAACAACTAATCTTCTAAAAGTAGGCATCAATCATAAAAAATAAAGTAAAAATAATAAATAATAAACATTTTTATACCCAAGTGAATCTACTTGGCCTCACTCCTATTTTATTCATTGCCTGTCATAATTTGAACTCAAAATTCAAGAAGTTATGTTATGTTGAGATATTGTTTACATGTTGAAATGACTAAATTAGATTTTTACCCAAAACTGACATGTCAAATCTGTTTCTCTCAGTTGCTTTGCTATGATCCTTTCCGTTATACACGTGCTGTCTCCCTCCCTGCCTTTCTTCCTACCTCACAGCCTCCCGTCCTCTTTTCCATCCAGCATAGCAGCACAAGGTAGTTAGAGTATACGACATTACATGAAATGTTTCACTTGACCAACATTGACTGCGGTTTGCGTAGAACAGAAGGGCACAAAGAATATCATGCTGACTTTCAGAGTTCTTGGGAGGGCTATGTGTTTCTGAAAGGGTAACAGAAACAGTGAATATCTGGAATCAAAGCAAATCAGGTGAGAACGATCTCATACCTCCTCTGAAGCTGTAATTTGTAAGAGAGCTGTGTGTTTGGGCAATGATGTATGTCTGTGGGAGTCTTTGCAAGTGTGTATTTGAATTCATTATGTGGAGAAAATCAGTTATTTGAGAACATAACGCTCTAACAGCAGCTAGACGTTGCTGTGAGCATGTGACTGTGTGTGAATCTGTTTTTGTTTTTTGAACTCCCAGCAGGCAAGTTTGATTGCGCAGACGCTCCATGCCTTGCTGAAAATAAGCTCAACTTGTGGTTTACCATGACTCAGTTTGGCATATGTGCTCGATTCACATGCCCACATACCATGGATGATTACCTATCTCTGTTTACCTGATAGGATTAAACTTTAGATTCAATTTTAACACAGTTTAAGTAACCTCAGAATGGATAATACTAACTTTTTTGAGTGACTGACATCTCCTCCTGTTGCTGTGGATTTAGTTTAAAAGTAGAGCTTTGACTCATACATGTGTCTCTCTCTGTTCCTGTGTTTCTCCATTTAGCTCAGTATGAGTGGGGGAGTCAATGTCAAGTCGCCCCCCCGGGCTCCTCCATCATCTGGAATTCCCCTCCCACACAGCCTGTTGCCCTCCTCCCCCAAAGCAGACACCCGCCACCGGGCTAGTGATCTACCCAAGCCCTCAATACAGACACCTAAACACACACCCACACACACTCCCACACACACACCCAGGCACTCTCCTTTACTTTGCCCACGGACTTCCAGCATCCCTGGGCCATCTTCCAGGGACCCTAAGAGAGCAACCGGCCTGAAGAGTCAGCTCTTCCAGCGGATGGGAGCTCTACCTGCTCCCCAGGTGTCACGCTCCGCCTACAGCAGCCCAATAACCCAGCGCAGGGTACCAACGCCACACTCCAAAGACACACTGGATCTGGGAAAAGCTGTGCCGCCTCACATCCGCTCACAGTTTCCACAAGATGGCAATCGCAACAGAAACACCCTCGCCAATAAGAACCAAACATGGGGCACCAGCAACCTGCGTCCACCGCTCCACTTCACAAAAGGAGACAACTCCAACACTGTATCCCAGGCAATGAGTGAGGTCATGCCACAACGAGAGGAGGAGCCTCCCGAAAACCACCCAGCCCACTCCACCATGTCAAACAATGTCAACCTCCGCACTTCTTTTGCTCAAATGAGCTACGAGCACGCCATCAGAGGCCGCAGTGACTCCACCAGCCAATCAGATGAGGAGATGGGTACTCCTGAGGACAGCTGCAGTCCGACCTACTCTCCTTGTCCCCAGCCGCTGTCACCGATCACATTCTCCATGCCAGTTATGTCCAAGGTGGCTGTCAATATGCTGGATCAAAGCCTAGATAAGGAATCCACAGAGAGACACACACCTAGAGTCAACATGGCTACTGTGGCTCCCTTCAGCTACAGGTAAGTGGTGCACACTCACACACAAACACAACTGATACAACAGTTTATGAAGACTTCCATTACAAGCCCCCAATTACTGACGCCCATTGTAAAGCCCATTGACCTCTTGTCATTATCATATGATTACTGTCTAAACTGTATATGTTACTGTGTCTGATGTGTGTTGTTGAGGGGTGTGTGGGGTTTTAGTTAAATTAATAGATCCATGAAGAATGAATCAGTCAAAGCAGAAAAGTATATTCATTGAATGTACAATAATAATATAAATTGAATTTGTATAGCGCTTTTCACGGACTCAAAGTCGCTTAAGATAAGATGAAGAATATCATAAGATGAAATTCTTGAGCTTTTTTCTTACTTTTATAAGGGTGAATTAATAACAGTGCTTTGTGAATATAGATAGATATATCTAAATCTATCTATCTATATAGATAGATAGATTTTCTGTTTCTATGATTTGCATTTAAGGAAATCAATGTGACACACTGGGGCAAAGTCATCAATGTTCTTCTGCTGTCATACACAGGAGCTTGTGTGTTTGATTGTAATGAGCAATATTTACATATGTGATTTACGTGCAGTAACATGTGACAGTTGTGTAAATGATGTGTTTACAGGCTGCATGTGCAGGAGAGCGATTTTTCAGTGGATGAACTGAGTGACTGCTCCTCTGGATCCATAGAAGTCTGCTGTGATGACCTAACAATAGGTTCGACAGACACACACACACACACACACACACACACACACACACACACACACACACACACACACACACACACACACACACACACACACACACACACACACAAGGTTAAGCCTATATGTTATCTTGCGAGCTGGTTTAGGATTAGTTTCAGTATAATCAGTTTTTCTTTAATCGGACATACGTGTTTTACCTCCGAAGAGATGAGGAGCTTTTCATTAATTGGATTTAGAGAATTACTTGACTTGTGTGTCTATGGGCAGCAGCTCTGGACTTGCAGCAGTAATTCTCCCAAATGCAGCATCTTTTATAAGATGCAATAAACCATCGATTATATTCACAAGATACACACATCACTTTTCCTTTCTCTCTGTCTCCTTTGCTGAACAAAACCTGCAGTCTAGTTCTGTCTGCCCAGTTAGCATCAGGGCGCCGAGGGCCCTTTTTGGCAGGTATGGATGCCTACTTTCTGGCAGCCAGACGCATTTACTGCAACAGTCATAAATGGCGTCAGACGGGACAAGCCAGAGGCTGACCTTTGGGTCTCATTGTGGAATCTGAAAAGACTTAGTGAAGACTAAGGGACAACCATTCTCTGTCTAAATCTATGTCTGACTGTCAGGCTCCTACTCTTCCGGCCTCAGGAACCATGTATGAAGAGAGGTGGTGTAATTTTGTGTGTCTCAGCCTGGGGCTCTGCTGACTACAGTGGTTCCTAGAGAAGGAGATGGAAAAGAAAGATGGGCTCAGGATGTTAGGATGAAGGAAGTTGACAGGGGAGATGTGGGTCAGTAATGACATGAAATGGGGCACTTCTCAACTCGCTGCCAGGGAGTATTGTTAAATGCACATTCATTTCAGCTACATCCAAGACCTGTCGAGGAGTTTGAAACCCTTCCTCCCATTACACTTGCTCTCTTTCCCTCTCTCATGCCGTTCCTCCTTTCCAGCTTCATTGACCTAAAAAACCACAGTCCCAGCATGACCCCCCTCCCCGTCCTTTAGAGTAAAGGTTTGCTCTGTATCCACAGCTATAGTCATGCTTGGTCGCAGTCAGTGTGAGTCGAGGGATGTGGATGTGCTTCAGAGATATGACTTTATCAGTGGCTCAGTGAATCATTCTTTTTAATGTGGTGTCAGTTGGAT
>CM042433.1:11552054-11604554 GCA_023631565.1 Gymnocephalus cernua
ACTCTTGTTATTTTCATCTCTTCTCGGCCCGTTCACGCTTGTCTCATCTTTAGAACAACTTTTTTCCCTTGTACTTTGGCAAAAAAAGGCAAAACAAGACGAACCGAGAGGGAGTGGGTGAAAGTGAAAATGCATGCCATCTGCTTAGTCGAATGGTACTCATTCCTCTTTAAGTTTAAGTTGCTCTGTTACAATTAGTTACATCCAAAGCACCAGTGCTTTCCTCTTCTCTCGCAGTACTTTTCCTTTCAAAGCTGGAGACCTTCTGTAACTTTGTAAACATTCATATAATGTGCCACACAGTGTCTGTGTTTGTGTGTCCCACTGGCTACTTCACATTACTGCTCTGTAGAAATATAGCGGCGAATCTGTTCTCAACTGTTTAGAGATGCTAAGGCAAAATTACTCATGCAAAGTACAGAGACACACTGCCTCTGTCTGTCTGTCTGTCTGTCTGTCTGTCTGTGAAAAAGTGTCTTTATGCGTGTATGGAACCGTGTTTGCCCGTCATCATAGCAAATTTCCCATGGCTCTGGCCACTGTGGCAGCCCACAAGCACATACACACACACACACACATACACACACACACACACACACACACACACACACACACACACACACACACACACACACACACACACACACACTTATGTTACTTACAGAATGTGTCAGTTTGCTATGAGATGAATGTGTAGGCTAATATTGAGCACTGACACTCATCACACTTTGCCAACTTCTCTGATGTCAGGCCAGATTGCTCAGGTCAGTCAGACACCCTCCACAGACAGCATGCTCTGTGTGTAGAGAGAGAGAGAGAGAGAGAGAGAATATATGTTTACATCAGCCATATATTAAAGTGATTAGACTGTGGAGCCAGAGAGACGAGTACTGGAACAAACAAGTAGCTGTGTGCTGCCAACACACACTTTACCCGTGTGTATACGTGCTTTCAGGAGCACTGACGCGTGTCTTTGCCCCACGTCCATCTGTGCGCCACACAGACCTGCCTTGTTTGCTGCCACTCTTGTTTGAGTCACCTTAATCCCTCATCAGGGAGGTAAAAGAGCTAATGTACAGCACCTATTAGCCTTAAATTACATCCCTTACCCCCCTACTGGCCTGCTACCAGCCCCCAGAGCCCCAATAACTGTCACCACACAGCTCTGGCCTCGATGTGGCATAACCACCTCAACATTGGCCCTTTATTAAAGCTAGCTGCTTCTAAATAATGACTTTGGCCTTTACACAATAAAACAGCCAATGTAAGTCTGCTACTGAGCTCCTGTATTACACACACTCAATCAAGGCCAGATGGATGTTAGGTTGTCGTTGTGAACGTACATTAATGTGTGTCGTTGTCATTTTTCTGGCTCAATTGGCGCCAGTTTAGTTACTGTTGGAAAATGAGCTGTTTTTAAAGCACCTATCTAATATTGAATGTGGAATGTGAGCAAACAGAACATCACTTGTTTTTGCTCTGGTTTAGTGTCAACCGATTTATGCAAATGTAACAGAAAATGGGCAATAGCTCAACAGCCTCCTTGTTTAAATACTACTCCTAACAGTTTGAGACCTGATAACATCACAGCTGCAGGCATTGCTGTTTGCATACTGTACATGAGAAAGTGCACTAATGGTATTACATAGAGAACAAACACTCAACCAACTACAAGACCTGTATGCAGACAGGATGCATTAAAGTAACGATGGGCTTTAAGTTCATTTCATGCGCTGTCATCATGATCGGAAATGGAAATAAAGACAGATCAGAAATGATGACATCATCATATTTCTCTGTCTCTGTTACTGTAATGTCCCTCTCTTATCAGATCTCCATCCAGCTCTGTTTGTTATGAGGAATTACAGGAATAGATGTTGTAGGTATTTGAAGCAAAGGATCCAAGATGAGTGAAAAAAGGGAACGATAAAGAGGATGAAGAAGAGTTACTTGTGTGTCCTGTGTTGACTGAGATGGGATATCCAGAGCGATGAGATGACGTAGTGACCGTGCCAGAGATATCCGAGTCCCTGGATGGGAGCTTTGGCTTCTCTGAGCCTGTCTCATCAATGTGACACACTCGTAGAGACAGACCCACGCACACACACATACTCAGACACATGCAGGGGAGGAAAGACAAAAATATAGTGACACCAACACTCATTCACACACCCACACATGTACATGTGTGCTTGTTTTAAACAACTGAGGTATCGTGATGGTTGTGCTGAATCTATACCCTGCAAAACTTAACGGCCTGTGCTTCTGTATATATTAACTGGAAGGGGGGATGGGCAACATACTGTAGGTCTGGAGGAAGGAAGGAAAGGAAGGGAGGAAATGAGAAAAAAGCAATGGAGATGAGGGGAGAGGTAATATGATGCAAGTGGGGAGGGGTGTGATGATTATTTGAGGTCTGTTGGCTACTAATTGAAGCATAATTAGTGACTGACCTATCTGGTTGTGTATTATGGACTGGTAAACGTGTGTCCTGTTCTCCTCTTCTAAGCTGATCCTGCAGTCATGGCTGTTTTACAGATAATTTGTATCAGCTTAATCATGGGTGGGCCTCTCGTGATTAGAGCACATAAGAAAATCTGAATATGAATGGAGGAATACAGCAGCTAATGTGATTATGAATGATTGAATGTGCATCTGTGTGTGTAGGGGGTCTTTAATCTAGCTGCAATATTTGGCATCTAGGATTATTTGAGTCACACAGTTTCTTCTTTTGTTCTTCCTTCCTTCCTCTTCCTTTCTGTATTTATTTATTTATTTTCTTTCTTTTTTCCTTTCTTTCTTTCTTTCTTTCTTTCTTCCTTCAGTGGTGTTAAGCATAACACAGCATCTGCGGTGCGCGTTGGCGAGAGAGAGATAGAGGATTGGCGGGTGAATCAGCCAGTGGGAGGAGAGAGAAAAAGAGAGACAACAAGAAAGGAGGGAAGAATAGAGGAGAAAGAGAGGGAGGGTGAATGAGCCAGCGGGGGTAGAGTGAGCAAACCAGCGAGTGAAGGAGAGTTAGAGGGAGGAGAGAAAGAGGAGGGGGGATGTTGCTGCTGCTGCTGCTGCTGCTGCTGCGACTATTTCTCCTGTCAGTCGGCTGCTGCTTGCCTGGCAAGCAGGACGGAATACAGAGTGAGAGAGAAGCAGAGAGGGAGAGAGAAAGAAGCTGGTCAGTGCTGTGGTTTATTCTAGCAGCGCTATTGTCACAGGGAAGTGGATTTAGGCGCTGGATACAGGTCTGCAGATTCATGGATTACCAGTAGTGAGTTAAGGGCGACTGCTACTGCCACTCTACTAACCCATTCGGCATTTTCAGCAGAGGGGTAAACCCACAGTCTCGCACGGCGGGGAGTCTCGACCCACTGGAGACAGAGAAGGAGGGAAAACCAGACAGTCTTGGAGTTTTTACACCTTTCTTTCTGCCCTTTTCTCCCTATATTTCTTTCAGCCTGCATGTGTGTATCTCAGAGTGTGCCACTGATGCTGTTGATTGGCTCTCTGCAGGAGGGATGCTGGAGGCTAATGTGGCTAACATTAGCATGACGGCCAAGCCCAGAGAGCTGGACCTGAGGTCTGCTGCTGTCTCCTGCCAGGAAACTTCAGCCCAGGCCATGGCCTCTAGGAAGCCCCCAGCCAAGCCCTCTGCTCTGCCCCAGGGACCTTCACGTCCCTCCGGGTCAGAGCTCAAGGTCTACCGGCCCTCCTCTGGATCCATCCCAATCCCAAATTCTTCTGGTCTCCGCAAGCAGCGATCACTTAACAACTTGTGTGTGCTCACTGATGCTGAGAAGAAGCTGCACCTGTACCAATCTGATACGAGTCGGCCGGGCACTGGCACCAACAAGCCAGGCCTGACTAAGACTGGTCAGGCTGGGGGTGGGAGACCACCACTTTCCCGGACCCTTTCAAAGTCCGAACAGTCTCTTTTCCAGGGGAAGCCCAAACCTTTCTGCTCCCCGCCTGTGACTTCTAACGGGAGCAAGCTGAGTCGAATCCCTGCTCCTGGTAAACCACGGGGACCTTATGCTGAGGTCAAGCCCATCAGCAAGGCCTCTGAGGCAGGCCAGAGTGTAGACACAGACCCTGCAGACCACCCAACCAAGGCTAGCTCCAATGGAGCTGTGAATACTGGGACTAATGGCAAGAAACTGGGAGAGAAGGGGAGATCTGCAGCTCTGTCAGCAGAGGAGAAGAGAGAGAGGAAGGGAATAGAGGGACAAGATGATAAGAGCTTTCTGAAGGTGGACCCAGAGTTAGTGGTGACAGTTCTGGGAGACCTGGAGCAGCTGCTCTTCAGCCAAATGCTTGGTGAGTCTGCTTTTTTAATTTTCCATGACACCCCTTAGGTCAGGGTACAATTACGTCAACAAGTTAACAACAGTTACTTATTGATTCAGTGGACATTGAATAACATAAACATCCTCTCCTCTCCTCTCCTCTCCTCTTACTACCAGATGATGGACAATTTGCTGGTTTTCAGTCATTTGTGGGCTGTAGGGGGAGTGTTGTGCTCTGTGGGGGAGGAGGGGGAGTTGGTGGTTAGTTTTTGATTTGGAAGAAGCACATAGGCCTAGTTGTTTTGATAGTATTTGTTGTTTTAATTTTGTTTAGTTTTTTTTTGTCTTGTTTTTCTATGTTGATTTTTTTCTGTGTTTGTGAATCTTATCTGAAAATGGTCCAATAAAGGGACTTTGAAAACCAAAACCCCTCTCCTCTCCTCTCCTCTCCTCTCCTCTCCTCTCCTCTCCTCTCCTCTCCTCTCCTCTCCTCTCCTCTCCTCTCCTCTCCTCTCCTCTCCTCTCTACACCCAAACTGTTCCCTCCAGCTCTGACTGTAGCTCCAGCATCAACAGTGAATTTTAAATGAGTTCAGTCACTATTGCAGCAGAGCATAATGTCTATTGTGTATTTTTCTAAGTGATTTCACTTTACGATGGTGAGAGCCCTCGCTCTGTACACGTAGGTGGTGAAAATCCCCATGTTTACATCACTGTAGCAGTCTAAATGCTTTGTTTTTATGTGTAAATTTGATTTATGTTGTATGTATCTGTGTGATTGTGTGTATGGATGTATACTAGCTCTGTGTGCTCCCATGAAGCAGCTGAAGTAAGCAGTTCCAGAGGGCTGACATTGTTTTGTTGTTGATTCATTAGCTAGCACTCAAGTGTTTTGTCCTCGTCTCATCTGACCCACTGCCACAGTGAGCTAGATTTATATTAACCTATGAAATGCCTCCCTACTCCTTCTCTCATTATATTTTATCTCACACTCTACAACCCTCTTGGCAGGGGAGCATATTTTTAAAAGGTAAAGCAGCACATTATAACACGCATGTATGCATGTTATAATATGCCTCAGCATTTCCTGGCTCATGCCAACATCAGTCATTCGTAAATAAATGCCGTGTGACTGGGACTAGTGGGGTGTGTGTTTTCAGTCGGTAAATAAAACGGCTGCATATTGAGTCAGGCTCCGGTCACAGTGGGCCACATATTTAGCCTTGCAACACTCCCCCCCCCCCCCCCCCCTTCCCTTCAACCCCTCCCTCCCACCTCCTCTCCAGTTCCATTGATCTCTGGGCCACTGACAGATGGTCACTATCCACCCCCCCACACACACACACACACCCCACCTCTCCCTCCTGTTACCGGGGGTAACGTGTGGGAGGAGGGAGGGGAATCTGAGGGGCGGGGTGGTGGCATGGGCAGGTAGTTAGCGTGCTCCCGTTCACACAAACACACACACGGCCCTATGAATATACACTGTCACACACATTGGGGGTGAGTGCAATGGGACACATAGTAGATTCAAAGTTTTAGCTCATGGGGGTGTATTGCGAGAACGATGACTGAGTTTGTGACTAACAGTTCAAACCAGGGTATAAATCTGCACCTAACATCCATTATTCATTAATACACACACAAACACACACACACACACACACACAGACACACACACACACACACTCTCTTTGTTTTTCTCTCTCTATCTATTGCTCATTCTCTTTCCATCCGTCCCTCTCAGCAGGAGCAGATAGCATCAGAGAGAGAGAGATGGGGAAAGAATAGTGTAGCGGGTCGTTATATCTGGCTTGATGCGAGGAAATAATTTTCCATCATCAAACCTCTCCGTCTTCTCCGTTCTCTCCTTAATTCCTCTTTCTCTCTTTACCAGCTCAACTCCTGCAGCACTGTGACCTTGCCCCTGTAGCCCTGTGTGTGTGTGTGTGTGTGTGTGTGTGTGTGTGTGTGTGTGTGTGTGTGTGTGTGTGTGTGTGTGTGTGTGTGTGTGTGTGTGTGTGTGTGTGTGTGTGTGTGTGTGTGTGTGTACTATACATGGTGTGTGTAGTGTGTATCTCTGTGTGACCTTGTTCCAGTCCTTGTTGTAATGTTGCTGGCCACACCTACACCACGCAGCCAGGTAGGGAGGAGGGAGCTGAGGATGGAAAAAAACAGACAAGACAGAAAGAAAGTAGAGGGTAAGAATTGAGATATATGGGAGAAAAGTAATAGGAGACGACTTCACTCACAGAGGAAGATAAATGAGTGATGGAGAAAGAATAAGAGAAAGAGAGAGACACTGGAGTGAAATAATGGAACTAGCCAATGACCTAAATTTCTACCTGGCATCCCAAGTGTTGCTTTAGGTTATTACAGTCTACCACAACCTGCCAGAGGTTAATCATTGAAACCACATCAGGTGTGTAGGATAGTTGTGTGAGTACACTCATACGTGTGTGTGTGTGTGTGTGTGTGTGTGTGTGTGTGTGTGTGTGTGTGTGTGTGTGTGTGTGTGTGTGTGTGTGTGTGTGTGTGTGTGTGTGTGTGTGTGTGTGTGTGTGTGTGTTAGGGAGAGGTTAATTGTAACTTGCCCTGTAGCTTACTGCTGTGTGCTCATCTTTTATCGTATCTGCTTCTCCATTTCCGATGGGACACGCAGCTAATTGGTTTCTGCTCCGTGTGCTCTGTCATAGGAAGATAGATTATGGATGTTTACTGAATCATTCCCAGTGATCCCCCCTTCCCATATACAGTCCCACCTTCTCCCCATCTGCTTCCTACATACATGAAAGTGACGTGTCATTGTACAGTATGGTATTATATCCCTTAAAGGGACAATTCAAACCAAATTCAAATACACATATTTTTCATTCTACCTGTAGTGCTATTTATCAATCTACTTTTCCAGTTTTAGAGATATCTGTCGTAGAAATGTCTGCCTTCTCTCGAATATAATGGAACTAGATGGCTTGTGGTGCTCAAAGCACCATAACAATACAATTGAAAGATTTAACAGCAATGTCTCTTTCCAGAAATCATGATGTGGTTACTCAAGCTAATCCACAGACCTGGTTGTAAGCAGCTTCATGTAGGAACTATTTTCTTTCTACATTAAACTAGCCAGTCCTATATTGAGTGACTGGGTCATGATTTCTGGAACGAGACATTGCTGTTGAGTTTTCAACTTCAAAGTATTTTTTTGGGCACCACAAGCCAAGTGCCATCTAGTTCCATTATAATCGAGAGAAGGCAGACATCTTTATGGCAGATATCTCCAACACTGGGCAACTCACACCAAAACAATCTAGATTGATAAATACCACTATAGGTAAGGGGTATATTTTGGGAGAACTGTCCCTTTAACTCTTTCATATCATGTTGTTATGAAAGCTACATGTTAGCAGTTGACTCAGTTAGCTACATGGAGTAAAATATGGGCCTGTGTCTTGAACATGTTATGTTGTGTGAAAGCTAGAACCATGCACTGTGACACTGTCCTTTTGAGATTGGCCAACAATAGTAGCAAAGATAATCGAGAATGCCACTGAGGTCTAATCGGGATGTATAATGCACGCACACACACACACACACACACACACACACACACACACACACACACACACACACACACACACACACACACACACACATGCAAGGTTAAGCCTATATGTTTATCTTGCGAGGTGGTTTAGGATTAGTTTCAGTATAATCAGTTTTTCTTTAATCGGACATGCGTGTTTTACCTCCGAAGAGATGAGGAGCTTTTCATTAATTGGATTTAGAGAATTACTTGACTTGTGTGTCTATGAGCAGCAGCTCTGGACTTGCAGCGGTAATTCTCCCAAATGCAGCATCTTTTATAAGATATCTTGTTAACAATATTAGCATCAAGGTTAGACATAGACGCAGGGAATGATAAACTCTGTAAACTCTGCCAATAAAATGAGCTGACCTGAATGGCAGCTAGTAAAGAATATACTGCCAGGGTAATCTAAAGCACTGAACCTCAGATGTTTGCCACTAATGACACCTCCCGGTCCCATCCAGCACCCATAATGAGTTGTATGCAAGAGGGTAAGCTCCCTAAAGCAGTGGCCTTTCCTAGCATGGGGCAGGCTCTGTTTAGAGAGAATCCAGTCTAAAGACACCAACAAGCATCCAGATTAGGCCTTGCATAAAGATAATGAGAAGATTCAGCCTCCATTCCACTAATCACATATCTATCACCCTGGAAAAGGCTGGCTATCAAGACTAAAATGAATTACAGATTTAAGCCTAAAGGAGATCTGTTTGGATGGAGATTTAGGTATTTGGGGGAATTTTACGTTATTAAGGATCAGATATAAAATATAGATTTAGGTTAGAAGATTGGAGATCTTGTGTGGTTTTTGGTGTTGGTTGAGCTGACCATAGGGTGTCACTTACATGTGACCATGAAGGCCCAATAGAAGAGAAGTACAGTAAATAACACTCAGTGACTTATGTGTCACTCAAGGGCCATCCACACAAAGACGCGTTTTGGTGCAAACGCACATCTTTTGCATCGTTTGGGCCGATCGTCCATACGAATCCTGTAAACGCACTGCCTGTAAACGCACTTTTTTGAAACCTGGTCCCAGGGTGAATAAAAAAAACGGCTCACGTTTGGCTTCGTATGGATGACGAAACCGCATACGTGCGTATTGATGATGTCATTGACACACCCCTCGACCTGCTGCCTTCAACCCCCGCTAGTACTAAAGTAGCTGACCGCTCTAGCAGGGACGTAATGTTAGCCGTTTATAAAGTGGAACTCTTTTGGAACTTATCAACTAGCTAGCTAATCTGTCTGCTTATCAACTCCTTGAACGGATTATAGTAACTGTTAGCACGGCGTATTGTAGAAAGGCTACCGCAAGAAAAACATGTAGCTAGATTATCAAAAAGACATTGGATCATTGATGTTTGTTTGACTGCCGATGTTAGCTAGCAGAGCTCAATCATGTCCGATAGCAGACAGAATTGCAAAATAAAAAGTAATCCAACAGCACATTATACAATGTAAACAAAGACACGTTTTCTAGCGGTAGCTTTGTGTTTAATGTAACAAAAACCCACCATCATCTCCTATGAGCGAAGCTTAATATTTCATTCAATAAAATTATGGTACAAAAGGAGCACTAACACCACAGGTCTTATGTTGATAACATGGACGCAGATATAAGAAACTCCGAAGGCAGTTGTAATAATTAGCTACCTAGCAGGCTAGGCTAACACTGTTGCGCTAACATTAGGAAAACATTGGCGTAGCTTTAGCTACTTGAGTACTACAGCCCTGACAGATTTATATCACTTAGCTGAACAACTGAACAAGCCGCAACTTTTCTGATTGATACAATGGGAGCCTGACTCTTGCATCCCCAATATGCCCTTCTTATCTTCTTCCACCGTTTTTTTGGCAAAAGCATATGCTTCTCCCTAGGTATGTTAAACATCAGGCACACATCAGTGGCTCTGTTTGTACAATTAACCATGCAACAACTCCCTGGCATTTTGACTTGCACTATGCTACTACTACTAGCTAGCTACACGAAACACGTCTTGCGTGCGCAAGCAGTGATGGCGTTGCCGAGAAACCCATGTATATAACGAGCAGTGGTGAAAGTTATTAAAGTCTAGTCCATGATGTATTAAGAGAACTAGCTAGTCATGTTATGAAGGGAAGTGGAAGTGACTGACGCCTGCTCTTCTTCTCCGTTTTTGGTGAATTTCTGTAGCAATAACAGTGCCACCTACAGGCCTGGCATATGAAGTATTCATATGTTGAGTCATTTACAAATGGATTCGTTTGGACACGACTTTTCTTGAAACGAATCCAGGAAAGACGAGATGCGTTTACATCAGACGTCTTTGTGTGGACATGGCTTCAGTGACACATAAGACTACCAATGTGCTTGTTATTTTGGTGTGACATTGTATCGTGTGTGTGTGTGTGTGTGTGTGTGTGTGTGTGTGTGTGTGTGTGTGTGTGTGTGTGTGTGTGTGTGTGTGTGTGTGTGTGTGTGTGTGTGGCATGTTTGTGTGGCTGATGGCTACTCGTGGGAGACGATGCATCCTCGTCAGCTGTCTGCGGAACAATAAACCCTACAGAGAAATCGACCTAAAAAGGAAGAAACACACAAGACAGACAGACACACACACACACACACACACACACACACACACACACACACACACACACACACACACACACACACACACACACACACACACACACACACAATCCTGTTCAAGAGAACTTAACAGCACTGCAGGAAATAACAACAAAGCAGCTGTAGCTTTAAATGTCCAAAGCTAAATGTGTGCCACATTTAGTCACTGATATCCTCTCCTGTCTATACTCCCCTGTATTCGTCTTTTTGGCAGTCACATGGTATTTTTCATACTCAGTCCCTCCTTTGTGATAGCAGTGCTGAGTCTCTAATGTGATGCGGGTGCGGCCAGAGTGGCTGGTTCCACCCCGGGCTTTGCTGACTGAGAGATTCGGGGCAGTCGTCCTCCCAACGAGGAGGTGGTGACAAGCTGAATAAACGCAAACGCCCAAGGAAGATGAGGAATAAAGCATCCCTCCAATTCTCTTTCCCTCTCTCTCCCTGTCTTCTTCTCTTTCAACTCTGATTTGAGTTGATGGGTAGCAGTGTTCTCTCACCAGTCAGACAGCAGAGAGGATATTTATTTGGTGTGTTTCAGAAGGAGGACAGAAGACATGTTGTGTGACAGGGATTTTGTATTCACTCTTCCTGCCAGTATTCACTGGCAGGAAGAGTTTTTTGCACATATGGTTGCATGTATGATGCATGGTGCATTTTTTCCATTGTTTATGTGTGTGTGTGTGTGTGTGTGTGTGTGTGTGTGTGTGTGTGTGTGTGTGTGTGTGTGTGTGTGTGTGTGTGTGTGTGTGTGTGTGTGTGTGTGTGTGTGTGTGTGCAATGTTCTGTGGTCAGTCTCTAAGGACTTAATGCAGGAGCCGTTGCATTAGTGCTGTCTGCTTCCTGACATCCTCCTCCTAAATCATATTAGTACACTCTGTGTTTTTGTCTCATCAGGTCTTACATAACACGCACGCACGCACGCACACACACGCACACGCTGTTTATCACTGAAAAACAAGCAAGTTATTATAAGTTATAAGTATAAGTTATTGTTATTATAGTTACTGTTATGACTTTATAATTTATAATACACTATTTATTTGCAGCCATCAGTGTGACAGTGGCAGGACTGTATTTGTTCATGTTTGTATTAATATACATACCTACAATGAGTGTCACGAGAAAATTACCCCTAAATTGCTACCGGGTAAAACATCTGTGCAAGTGCTGAGCTTAAATATTATGATGAAATAGGCCAGATGGATAAAGAAAGTATATGCTAAAATGATACAGACCATAAACAGTCTTGCCCACCTGACAAAATACATGCATTTTTGTAAGTTTTTCAATTCCACTGTCATTCAGTTTCTATCTTTGGTTCAGATATTTTCTTACTAATCTTACCAGGCAATAACAGAAACCTGCACATTTTACTCATAAAATAAATGGATACTGATATGATACACTTATACTTTTGTGTGTAGTGTGAGAGAAAGAGGGAGATAAAGAAAGTCAGAAGGAGAGTTATGTAGTCCGCCTTGTGATGAGGAATGCTTTGTATTCATCTATTTCTGTTCTATTTGTGTTTTCCTCTTATGAAAGGTCTCAGATAAAAGTGCCCTTTGTTACTGATGTAGCTATTGGCATGTTGTAGGAAACGGAAACAGACACATACATCTGACTGAGTCTTATGACAATAGAGTGGTTAGCTTATATCAGTGACAGTGCTAATGCAGTGTCAGTGATGTAGGTCCAAGCTAAACCAACAACAACAAGCAATCAGAGACGTTACCTGGGAATACCTCTGCTGATCCTCTTTGAACTATAAATATGCTTAAGGATTAATCACAGGTCAGTGGCATGGGCCATCACCTTATAAATGGTTCCACGTTTTTTTTTTTATTGAGATTTTTTATCACCCAGGATAATTATAGGTCTTATTAATTCACATATCTGGATGCATAAAAAAGTGATTTTGCTCCTGCTCCAATCAGATCTCAAAAACTACATATGGAAGTTGTCAGGCTTGAATTAGAACCTGAGTTTTGCAAAATCTGTGCATAATCCTGCTGCGGCTACAAAACAGAATTGAGTGGGAGAGTGAAAAGATAAAACCTGCATATGTCCTGTAAATAAACACAGTAGCATACACAATGTTAAGGCCAAAATGCAAAATTAGGGTGGAGATTTTGACATATCATGGATACCGAGTCAGCTATCCTTTCAATATCTCTGGTCTAAATAGGCCACCTTTGCTTCATGACAATATTGGATTTACAGGATGTTTGTATCAATGTTATGAAGTACCTTAAAATGTCAGGTATTTGATTTACCAAATAACAGGTTATTTTATATATGTGATAAACAGCTTCTTAATTGAGTGCCCAGAAAATGTACAATGTCTTGATACATATCCATGAATACAATATTTACGTATATTCACATAGGATTACATATATTTTGATATACTTAGATTGTATTAATGACCGGAAGATGAGCTGATCAATTAGTCCAGCAACAGAAAATTATTTTATGTGCTAACTACCGGTAATTAACTGGCAACTATTTTAGATTGAATCATTTTAAGAAACAATGCTAAAATTATCTGGCTCCAGTTTCTCAATGTTTTGTGGTTTTGTGGTTTTAATCTTGTATGAGAGTAAACTGAATATCTTTTTGACTGTTGGTCAGACAAAGCAAGACAGTTGTCTTGTCCCCTTCAGCTTTTTCACCATTTTTTTTTACATTTTATTGACAAAAATACTTATCGATTAACTAAGAAAATAATTCATTTTGTAGAATTTCAGTGTAGTTACTTGCTTACTTGCTATCATCAGTTCTACTGCCTCATCCATCACCAAATTGACAGTGCAACACAGAGTGCAGACTGTCTGTCTGACATGTGAGAGCAGAGCTGCAGCTGGGTTTAAGCACATCGTAAAATACAGTTCTACAGGAAACAACTCTCTCGAACAAAAATACACCCAAACATTGCCACACATTATGGTCTGCCTTGGCTCGTTGCTGGGTTTATGCAGCATGTGTGTAAGTGTGTGGCTGTGTGCCAGCTGAATATGTGTGTGGCTCAGTCTGTGTTTAGAATTTAGAATATAGAGTTTTCAAGCACGTTTCATGATGATGCCACACGAACAAACACACGCACATCCATCAAACTGATTGATTTTTTTCCCTCAGGTGATCTCTTTTTGACAGCCTCATCTGCGTACCATGTGTGTTTATGTGTGATGTGTGTGTTTCAGATTGTGCCTTGATATTTGTACTGTCAAAGCACACGTTTTAACCTCCTCCAGTGCACCTCGGCACAGAGGAATACACACACACACACACACACACACACACACACACACACACACACACACATTCCTCTTTGTGTTATGAAGCCTTATCAGGAGGACTAGAGGTGATATGTTCTTTGGTTGTTACCTTGGCGAGGTCTCAACCTTCTTTTCTGAGAAAGTAAACTCCTCTCAAGTCTCTTAAAGCTTCCTACCCTCTAAGCAGATAACACTCTGACTTCTAAGTAGATAGGGCTGTGGTTAAGGAGATATGGCGAGTGTGTTTATGTGTGTATGTTTGTGGTCAACGTTCAGAGCCAGGTTTTAGGGCTGTGGAGATCTCTGCTGAGAGGATAAGAGAGAGAAGTTTAAAGGTTTTAACTCTGTGCTAAATGCTGCACGGAGGATCTTGGATTTATTAGTAATATTTTCATCTGTCTGTCCACATGTCTGTGTTTCTAAGGCAGTTAGTGTGTTGCTCATCCTTTCTGATTCTGTTATTGAATCTACTCTTACATAAGGGTTTCCAATTTTGAATGGATTTCGACACAGTCAGCTGCCCCAAACCACCACTGACTATCTCACAATATCTTCTTTCTCACGCTTGTGCATTGACAATCATGTGAGCATTTTTTGCATTTAAACCAACAACTGTTCAAATTTAGTGTACACAGATGCAGTGTTGTTTGTGCTCTGATATGCTAATTAACTGCTCATGTCACATGTCAGATATTATCTTCAAGGGTCTAATATCCTGTTGCAACATCCTGGTGAAGCGGATAAACGTAGTGCACGTGTGTTTGTGCACATTTGGGTGCATTAGCGTGTGTTTGTCCGCCTTGTCCAGATGTGCAGGAATGGCTGTATGTTGTAATGCTTCCTGTTTTGCAAACTGACTGAGGTCAGCAGAGGGCTGTGATGCTACTGTGAGTGAAGACAGACAACAGAAAAAAAAGAGAAGACAAGGAATATTATACTTAATGGTCATGTCAAACAAATAAAAATAATAATGAACCATTTGAGTAGCTAAGCAGGTTCATATACACATTGTGACAAGTGTATATTAGAGTGTTGATACATGGCCAGACCCGTCGGGTTCGGGCAAATTTTTTTTTTTTACAAATTATGTTCGGGCTTTGGTCAGGTTCGGCTTACTTGACGTGCTTCAAGTTCTTCTTAATGAAATAGTGTAAATAAAAATGATGGACCTACTGTCTGTTTCAGGCTACGTGACAACTAATCAAAGCAAGCTTCGTGCTTCATCTTAAAAACCAGAATGTCTGTTGGGTTCAGGTCGGGCTTGGTTACTACTCTCTCCGGTCGAGTTCGGACAGAAATGTGCAAATATACGATTCAAGATGTTACTGTTACTGTTTTGCTTATTTCTCGCCTTTAGCTGTAATTTGAGAAAGTTTCTGACCCAGACGCCATGTTATTCCTGCTTCAGAAAAGACAAAGAATCGCCCCAACTTGCATGTGTCGCTTAGAGCTATGTCGTTTCATTGCTCTAATTGGTGTATGTCACATTTTGTTGCTGTGATTGGTTGTAGGTCTATTCAATTGAATCCAGAGGCATTGTGGTCTGCACAGTTGATAACGGCCCTTGGATATCAAAAATGAACTGAGAAGTTAGGACTGATACGCATTTGCGAATTAGTCTGGCTATGCTAATTTGTTGCCACCATGCCTTAAAGAAATATTGTCAAACAGCATGACGTAAAAACTTAAACAATAACAAAAACCACAAAGATTTTACTAGCATCCTGTTTGTATGATTTTTATGTCACTTGTCAGGAATTCTGTATAAAACACTACATTGTATGACTATTTTAAAGACTAACACACATCGCCGGAGGAGGTCCAGACCTTTTACGATGCAGTAGCAGCGATCCTCAACCACACACATCTGTCATGCGATAAGGGTACTGTGGCCAGAGGAGTGTTACGGTGACACTAACATATGTGCACACACGTGGATGGGACAGGGACAAATGAACTCCGGAGGGAAGGAAGGAAAGAATAGAAACAGGAGCCATTACTCAAACCTATATTCATATGCTGCAAAACTGTACCTCTCGCTGGTAAAGACACACACTCATTTGTGGGCAGATGGGTGAACAAGCATTTACAGTCACCGCACAGAAACACACTGTCAAAGAAGGATGCAAAGTTACTGCACAAACACACACACACACAATGGCAGACAACTCCTAAAAGGACAGAGCCATTAGTGTGTCTTTGGGGAGTTTTTTTCTTCTTACTAATGGAGAGGAGAGTCAAGTGACCCAAGAGAGGATACCAAGTGGACAGCAGTTTCACTCTCTTATTTTTTCACTCACTCTGTCTGCTAGAGAAGTAGCCACCAGACATCCACATCATGAAACATATTCTCTCTACCTACTCTACTTTTGGCAATATTGAATATGTTTCTCTTATTGTAAACTAATACCAAAAAACAAAAATTAATTTATCCCACCAACAAGTATTGCCTGTGTAGCCAATGCCCGATATAGCTTATTGTGCCACAGATGTCCATTGTTGTCCAAAGACTATTAAAAACACATAGATGAGTCACACTGTTGCACTGGGTGACATGTTCTTTCAGTCCTGTACCCGTTCAGATTTTCAACCTCCAGCTATGTACCCTCCCACCCTCGCACTCTTATATGATTTTTTTTTTGTGTACGCCCTACGTCACTTTGCGTACCCCAGTTTGGGAACCTTCATCATGACTCCTTTATAAAGATTTACATCTTCACTAGAACCAATTTGGCGCTGAGAGCCACAAACAGGCTGGGAAAGTAATATTAAAAGCATTTCTAGATGTATGTATGTCCTGCTGCAATTTGACCATCAGTCTTGACCACCATGTGAACATCTGCCTAAGCTTTGCTGTCTTGTGGATTCAAAAACAAGCTCCTTAACTTTCAGCCAGCAATTCTGTTTAATGGGCTTGTGATCTGACCACACACACACACACACACACACACACACAGAGAGAGAGAGAGAGAGAGAGAGAGAGAGAGAGAGAGAGAGATAGAAAAGGCTGTGCCATTGTACAGTTATGTTGTCTTGCCATATGCACTCTTGTTGTGAAGTAGGAAGAATATACCAAATTAAAATGCCCTCCTTCTTTCATCCTTTAAGCTTCCAACATTCTATTTCCTTTGCTTCTTTGAAGTATTTATGTCTCTTTGGTTTGTCTGAGAGCAGAATTTCATTAGGATGCAGAGGTTGTCCTGCACATGCAGTACATGCACGCACTTTCAATAACACTCTCACTTTAACTTGCTGACTCTCATTCCAAGAGTCTGAGTGGGCCATTATAAAAGGCTCCTCAACTAGTTTCACAGCCTCTTCAGAGCTAGAGTTTATGTTCACAACTGTATTGAGATGAGGCAGGTGGAGCCAACACATAAATGGACATGCACAGAGGCACTTCTATACACACACACACACACACACACACACACACACACACACACACACACACACACACACACACACACGCTCGGTTTAAACCAGATCAGTGTAATTCATCTGCACCCCTGGGGAGCTTCCAGGGCTGACAGGGATATTTGCATCTCTAATTCCCCCATCGCTACCACCACCACACCCCCTCCCCATGCCAGCTGGGACCAACAGGGCCAGGGCAGAGGCAGGACAGGAAGTCTTTCACAGACACACGCACACACATACATATACACACAGACACATGCACAATCATGCAGACCGTATCTAATCAATTTGACGCTGATGTTAAACAAAGCTCACGTTTAGGGTAATTAAAATCGGGCAATTAAAGCCTGCGTGTGTACTGAGTGTGTCAGACTTTGTCTGCGTTTGCATGTTTAAGGGGTTCTTTGTTCCCATTAAACCTTTGTATAAACAGATTAGAAAAAAATAACATTTTAAAGCTGAAACCTGGCTCTTTATAGCTTTGAATTGTTTAACACTGTGCATCACTACCTTTCTTGTGTGCACCACCAGCAGCACAAAGTAGTTCTATTTTTATGTAATTTGTTTTGTAATGAACCTTTTGCGCGCTGTGTGAATGTGTGTGTCTGTGTGTGAGCGGCAGAAGGTTGGATCACAACGACTTCATCATCTCTCCGCTGAGCTGCCTGTCCCCAGGGCTGCCTAATCAATTGTATATGGGGCCATTCTCTTTAGGAGAAATCAATCCAGCTTTATAAATCGGGTCTGGTGTACGTGTTGTTTCTCAGTGTGTTGGTGAGTATGTGCATATGAGCAGACCCACCATGCATATACATATGTGTGTATGTGAGCACAGTGTTTAGTCTGCAGCTGTTGTTGAGATTGACACCTCTGGCAGCTCATGATTTGCCCTCCTCACTCATTAGAAAGGTCTCTCCCCCTTCTCCTCCTTACTAGCCAGCTGGACTGATTCATAGGAGGGGTGGTTGTGAATGGGGTCTGTGTGGGAGGAAGGGTTGAGTGTTTTCAGGGTCATATGTGTTAGAAGACTTCTTCAGTAATATGTTTTTCCAGGGGCTCAGTGTATAAAAACGGAAATTATGTTAAATATTTAACAAGACAAAGAGTCTACAGCCATGATGAATAGAGGCACTGCTGGGCTTTGAGCTAAATACTAATGCTGGCATGTTCACCATCCTAGTTTAGCATGTTAGCAAACAAAACACAGTACAACTGAGGCTGATGGGAATGTAGTTTTGCAGATATTTGCTCGTGAACCAAATTAATGGAGACATTTTTTTACATGATGATGGCGCTAGAGGAAAAGTCAGGGGATCACCAGAGTTGTTACAATTCATCCTGAGGGTGACATAAATGTGTAAACTAATTTCCATATGTAGAAATTCATCCAAATGTTGAGCTGTTAACTCAAAACCACAAATGTGAACCTGGCGCAAGAGAATAAGACCAGGGATCTCCAAAGTCAGTAGGATTCATCTTCTGGGCCCCTTAAATGTACACAATGTTATGGTAATCTTTCTAATAGTTAATAGTCAAGATATTTCCCCAAAAGCCAAAAATATCAATCACCAAAGTCATTAGGATTCATTGAATCATGAATGTCATTGTTGCGTGACATTGACATTTCAATTTAGACCAAAGTGGTGGACTGAAGCTAGACCCTGTTTACTGTCATTTTTTGTGGAAAGTTCTATCTTGCAATTTTAAAGCAAATTTCTGAATGTGGAAACAAGAGATCCAGGTGAAAATCAAACAATATATAAACTTAAAAATGATGAACCCCAGATGCAGTGTATTTGTTTCACAAGAATGACTTTGTAACACAGTCGTGGTTGTAAAAGTACACTTTATTTTAATATTTTTGTCGTACCATCTCCTTCCTTTATAGCAAATCTCTTGCTGTGCTCATTTGGGAGTCAGCTGGCCAGTTCTAATGGTCTATTGAACTGAACCTGATGGGTGAACAGACTGTCCCATATCTTACCATTATAACTCTTATACCACCCTTCCCCCATCACACATAAATACACAGAGAGCAAGGGTCAAGGGCATGAGATGCAGCTTCGGTGTCCTGACTAGTTTACTGTCTATGTGAGAATGTATACAGTATGATAGAGGATGACGTGTAGATTCTTCCTGGTTTTCAGCCTCAGGTCTGACCCCTGACTGAGTATGAAATGTATGTGATAGTAGCAACAAAAGTGGGAGCAGCACCCCATATCAAGCTCTCAGATTGACATGTTTTGATATAAAAACTTTAAACTGAAACATGTTTTGTTTCCAGAGCATGAATACAGGGTGTCTGTATCACTAAGTGGTTGAATCACTTTGGTTCTTATATTGCATCCAAATCCAATCTTCCAGTCCACAGGGGGAGTTGTGTTTACACACACACACACACACACACACACACACACACACACACACACACACACACACACACACACACACACACACACACACACACACACACACACACACACACACACACACACACACACACACGTATGAAGCAGCATGGTTGGATGGCCCAGCGTGAATCTACATAGCCCAATCTGAGCAGATTACAGCATATTATACAGCATATTATGTGTTCCCTGGTGGATTTAAGTGAGAAAGCCTTTTGGTTTATTCTGAGAGCGAGGGGCAAAGGGGCACAGTACATTAGCGGGCACAAGGGCATTGTGATTGAGGGTGGTTGGAGAGGAGGGAAAGAGGGATCCAGACAGATGGCAGGTGATGTGACTGGCTGGATACTATTGGAGTGTGAGACCTGTCTGGTCTTGCATGTCTTCTCTGTGGTTTTGTCTGTCTGTCTGCCATCATATTTAATTTTGTTTGCTCCACTGCCATCTGGAAAAACAACTGTAACAACTGTTACCTCTGTTATGTCTTTTCCTTGTGAGGTTTTTATTATTTTCGCCTTTTTCCCTGTTGTACCCTGTTTCAGGGTTGTTTAGATGGTCACTGTGTGTGGGGACTGAACTGATATGAGTATCACTCTGCATGGTTATTTGAGCATAGCCAATAGAGGAAACATCCATGATCATCATTTACAGTATCAACTCATATTTAGTCATTTTTTTCACAGTGTATTTATTATTATTAACTCCATGTGCATCTGTAGGAATATATATTTGTAAATGTTTTTTGTCATCCACTAATGTTGTAACATGGCATTTCATGTCTAAAAATATCCCCCTGTGTTTGTGTTTGTGTGTGTGTGTGTGTGTGTGTGTGTGTGTGTGTGTGTGTGTGTGTGTGTGTGTGTGTGTGTGTGTTTTTGTGTGTTTTTGTGTGTTTTTGTGTGCATGCATGTGTGCAGACCCAGAGTCCCAGAGGAAGAGGACAGTCCAAAATGTTCTGGACCTTCGACAGAACCTGGAGGAAACCATGACCAGCCTGAGAGGAGTGCAGCTTAGCCACAGGTCAGCCACACACACGCACACGCGCACAGACACACACATACACAAACAGGCCTGTATATTATTGTACAATAGAGAAAAAAAGGAAAATAAAAACATTTAAAGAGAACAGCAGTTGAGATGGGCAGATTCTTATTGACATTGCTAACCGTGTGTTGGGGTGTGGTGGTTAACTGCCTATGGGCTCTCAGATTAATATCAGTATTCCTGATAGACCAGAAGCTATTAGTCTGTCATTTTCCACCTGCTCTCCCTCTGCATTGGTTAATACGGAATTGAAGCAGGATTAGCTCAAAGCTGACTTCAAAGCCGACCCTGCCAATGCACACTCACGACTTATATTCATACACACAAGACATGCAATAATGCTGTGATTAAGTGTATGTGAGCATTCGTGTGTCCTCTCCCTCCCTCTGCTACTGTCTTTCATTCACCGATTCTGATCGCATTCAGCGCGTCTTGAGTTTTTGTCCTTGAGAGCTTCCCCTCTGTCTGCCTGTCCGTGCGTCTCCTGCCATGTATCCTCTCTCTGTCCCTCAGTGGGAGCTCCCTACATGAAGAGCAAATCAGCAGATGGTTCCCTGCTGGAATACATTTCCTTTACCATTCATACTTTTATCTTACTGTAATAACCTTGAATCACTCCCGCTGTCCCTGAAGACATATTCTGCTTTAAGGCCTACAGCCTGTTGGTGGAAGTTTCCTGTGCAAACAAGATGTAATACTTCCTGTGAAGAACGAGTGTGAGATTTGCATGAATTAAACAAATGGATTGGCGAGCAAGGGAATTGTTTTGTCTACACATACTTTCCCTGATATATACTGAATTTATAACAAGCAGAAAGTCAGGGTAGCATCCTCTCTCTCATCCTCTCGCCACGTCTTCCCTGCCTGTTTTATGTTAGTGGTTAAGCATTTCATTTGAAAATGTCTCTCCATTGATGGTTTTTGTTCAGATGATTATGTATCCTGCAGAAAAGATTAATTTTAATGTAGCAGGCAAATGCACGAACTGTCAAACACTTTGAGAGCCAGTAACTTGTATTATGCTAATGCTCATCATTTTCACCCTAAGCACTAAGCAGTGATGTGCTGTGCTGCTTCAACACAGGGAATGCATGACATTGTGATGTTAGTGATGCTGTTTTTTGTACTAACAAAAATGTGCACCGGCATGAAGTGCTATGCAGGTCACAGAGGAACATAAAGGCATTTTTGCTGACAGGAAAATAAAATGAAAACACATATTACTTATGTGTTTACAAATATACAAAGGCACACTGCACTCCTGGAAACCAATAATCCTTAAGCTTGTGTAAAATCACTACACGGCATTATACGCTGAGGTCCCTTTGAGAGAAGAGGATGTAGGGTGGGGACAGGAGGAGAGATGATTGGATGGGGGAAGCACATCCTAAATTCTTAAAGAAAGAGGAAATGGAAGATAGACATTTACTTCCTGTCTGTTAAAAATGTGCTGAACCTTTCAACCATTCAGAGGAGCACATTGCTGTGAATATTTCTTAAGAAACCCTAAAAGATATCCTCTTTTTCACACCACAGCTGTGTGGAGGGGACCATGTGCTACGACAGTGATGAAGCTGCCGCATTCTCAATTTCCAGTCTGTCAAATCGCTCCTCTCCATTGTCATGGCGCCAGGGTCAAGCCAGCCCCCGTCTGCAGGCTGGTGAAGCTCCGTCCACAGGTAACACCCAGTCAGACATCCCTCTCCGGATCAGCCACACTGCTCGTATCCAACTCATCGAAGCACTGGACGACTCGGATCCTTCCCTCCTGAAGGGAGATTACCTCAGCAACAGCAACCTCGACAGGAAGAGCCCAAAGGAGGAGGATGATGATAATGATGATGATGATGATGATGATATTGATGATCTGGGGAATGGGTAAGTTTTGTTCTTTATTTGAAAATGTGTTTTTACACCTGCTTCATTAACTTGAGTAGCATAAAGAATATGTTATGACCTCATGACGCCTGCAGGAACCAGGACACTTGTGTCTCGGTAATAACTTTAGCATTGCTGGTGAGGTTAATCCTGCCACCTGCCAACTGTTTCAACGCCACAGCTGCAGTCAGGCCAGTAGTAAGTGGTTTACCAGCACAACAAAGCCGTGATCAGCCTCTCTGTGATGCATCACAAGCCACCCTCATAGTGTCTGCCTTGACACTGGCAGCTGTAGCCCCCCTGATGCAGCTGGCTCTGCCATAGTCAGAAAACAGCCCTCTAGAAGAGGTTGGGAATGATGTCACAATCATCGAGACCCCTTGCAGAGATCATCTTGTCAAATTTGCCAGCAGGCTTTCATGTGGTGGACCCCTTGCAGTGTTGGCTCACCAGAGCCTCCTGGCAGAGCTAGAATGCAGATGTCTTTGGAAAACTAGCAACTCTTTCTGCATAGCCAATGCGGGATCAGTCAGAGCTGTCAGGGTCAGAATGAGGTTTGTTTTGAACTCGCCATGGATTCCTTGGATCAAAAGATTTAATCTTGAGATCACATCAGAAAAGAAAAAGTGAACTATTTCAGTTTAGTTGATCAGAAATGTTTGTTGTGTTGTGTAGTGGTTGTTACCCAGATTGTGTATGTCTTTGAAACTTCATTCTCTCTTATAATTGGAACATCTTCTTGTTTCTGACATCACACATACACACCCGTCTGTTCAGTCTTCGCAAGGCTGTGGCAGCTAACACTGAGCAGTTTACGGGAAAAGGGTCTCTATCCTTCATTTGTTATCTGCTATAAAATGGACTAGAGAGGAATATCCCAATCATGTTACGTAATGTGACTGTGTCTGGGTGTTATTGATTGTGTATTATACCTTTGTGAACATTGTTTTTCTTCGATAACTAAATCATAGTAGCAGTTATAGAGACCTAAATAGAGAGACATAATAGAGAGCTTGCTGGTAGATGCTGTTAGTGTTCAAATTGTTACTCAGCTCCCTTAGTCTCATCAGTCTCATTAAGACAACACATTACCTTGTGACTTGATGACCAATCGAGAAGAATTACGTTAATTAATTATGTCTCTCATCAATCCACAAATAGAGGAAATTAAGCTTAAGATTGTTTGTTGCAGAATGACATGCGTTGTGTTCCCTGGACTTCCTCAGTTAGTTTAGGAGAATTGACCAACTCTAAGCACAGCGAAGAAAAACACATTATTTAATTGTAAATGAGAGGATTTTGGCTGTGTGTGTGTGTGTGTGTGTGTGTGTGTGTGTGTGTGTGTGTGTGTGTGTGTGTAAAGCTGAGAGAGCTCATCCAACCAAACTAAAAAATAAAATAAAAATCCTCTGCTGGCCACAGCTTGACATCTCTATGGTAACCACAAAAATGTACTCCCAGTCACCAGGAAATCAATTGCAACACATTTCAGGTCCCTGTAGTGTTATTGTGTATCTGGTCATGGCCTTCAATTTGTGGTTCTACAGGTTTATATTGTGCTTTGTGTGAGGAAGCAAAACAAAAGGCAACATTTGCTGGCAGGCCAAAGGATTAAGAAAGAGAGACGATAGACAGATAAACAGCATGAGCTTGCAGACAGACAAAGAAAAATAGTCGTTTTTTATTATCTCTTTCTGCAACGAATATTATCATCATCATCGACTAATCTGTTGAATATTTATCCAATAAAATGTTAAATGTAAATGTTTATTCTATGTAAAATCCAAAAATATGCCCAGAACCCAAAGTGACTTTGAGTTTGAATTCGAGAGATCTTCAAGTTGTTTGTTGTATTCAACAACACCCAAAGATATTCAATAAAAAAAAATTAAAAAACAGAGAAAAGCAGCAAATACTAACACTTGGATTGTTTTGATAAATGTCAAACTATTATCTATTATCAAAATTAATTTTCTGCAGATCAACTAATCTCTTAATCAACTTTTCATGTTGGCATTCATTGAATCATATACTGTATATGGTCATTTTGAGTCTGCAGGCTGCAGTCCGGTGGCTGCTGTGGCTTCAAATCAAAGAAATATGTCTTTACCACTAGAGGGAAGGCTTGTGCTGCTGTTCTCTTTTTCCTTGCTTCTCTCTACCCAGTCAACTCGAAAGTAGCCCTATGCTGGATTACTCTCCCTTATCTCATCATTTATTGCACGTACTCATCCATTATACATAGAGGCACTTCCCCTGTCATACAGAGGTCACACTACATTACCATATCTCATCTCAGCATATATAATACATTGGACTTCCCCACATAAATGATCTATCACAAATACACACATGTTCTTTGTTTGGGTTATGTAGTCCTCATCTCTTTGTTCTGTTAAATTGTGAGGAAACAGTGTCTTACAATATTAGTTGGCCATAAACATATATGGGTGCGCAGGATTTGACTCATCAGGGGAACTGTGACCCACTTGAGTTGTACTGGATAAGCATGATTCACATTCCCATACAACGTTTACCGTGACTGTACCGTGACCTGACAGACAGACCCTATACTCTCACACACACACACCGAGTCAGGACCATTAAGTCAGTTATCCGTTTCCTGTGCTTTTCTAGCCTGGGCCTCTTCTTGTCTGACGAGTACCACTGACATCTGGAACCAGACCCCTCCCAGTATCTTTCACTCGCACACGTCATTCTTACCGGGAAACAGCGGGAAGGGGGAAGATGAGGTGGTCCTTCCCCTGATCGTGCATTCATCTGTAAAACCTGCATTAATCTGTATTTTTTTATATTAACAATGCATTAATTGACGATCGTGTTTAATGTTAAAGAGGTTGCTGGCGGTAATAAACCAACAATTATGGTAAGACTGAACTGCACTATTTATGGCCCATGATGCAGTTCAGTCTCATCTCTCTTATCAACCGTGATTCCAGCCGTTTTCAGCAAAACAAGCTCCAATAATGCAACCTGCCCAGCACTAAACGACAAGCTGTTAGCTGACAGCAGTAAGCTAAAAGCAGGTGAAGAAAACTGAACATCTAGCAAGCTAAAGACTCAGATGTTTTTCTCAGGAGTTGGTGGAAAACAGACACATAAAGCTCCAGATCAGTGGAATGATAATGTTGCTTGCTTCATGTGCTAGATGTGTGAAGCTGGAATTCTGCTTCTGTGGAGATACACATAAACATCTTTGTGTGGATCTGCACATTAAGGAAGCTGATTTGTTGATCCAACATCCTGTTGTGAGAAGTTTTCTCTGTTTTTTTCTTTCAGAGTTTGGGCATATACATTTTGGCAAAGCACTGCCACATAAGATCCTCCAGCAGAGCATGAGAAATAAAATTTCTCTTCAAGGCACCTTCGTTCCATTACTCTTGTCATTGTTCCATCCATTTACGTTGACAAATCCAATTTGTTACACAGATGTAGTGGTTTGTTCACACTGTCATTGGAACCTCTATTAGTAACCAGTAGGAATTGAAAATGTAGTACCTTATCTGTATCACAGCGCGTCATTGACACAAACAATATAGTCCCATTTTCATAATAGAGACAAGTTAGCAGTCCACTGTCTAGAAAACAAATTAATGTTGTTTATGTTGTCTTTAAAGACCCTAACCTAAGACAATTTTGTTTTAAGACAAAACATTATGTGATAGACAATAAAGTTTTTGGAATCTAACACCACAAAGCACAACACGGTAAATGATGTGCTTTGTCATTAGCTTGTTTCTTTTGAGATCAACACTTATTAGTCTGGCAATGTTGAGTGTGTGAAAATGCATGGGGAGTAAATTGGGACCGTCTTAAAGTACCCATGGGCAAAGATATTGTGCTCAGAAAAGGAGAGTAATGGCTCTATATGTGTGTATTTTTGTGTAATTTTATGGCAAACCCGCACAACATATAAAGTCTACATACATACACGCACGCACGCACGTGCAGACAATTGGATGAGCGTGTTGCTTGTTTTCTGTCCTGCTGGGTGCAGACGCTTTTGTTTCTGGATGGAAGAGCTCCCATTCTCAGCGACCTCCCATTAGTAAACGTGCAGTCTCCATGGTTACGCTGCGAGACAAGCTGGTTCACTACATTAAACGTCTGAATTATGAAAATATTTGTTTGGAGCAGGACACACACACACAGACACACTAAGCTCCCTTAAGCTTTCCAGAGTCTTCTGGTTTAAGTGTTTTGATTTAGTGCTGTCTGCTTTCTAGAAAGCAGAAGTGAGCTGGTTGCACTTAGTGTCAGTGCAGTACAGTACAGGGAAGTGAAACAGAAAGAGGTACATTTTAATAGAGAAGTAATATGTTTTGAACACAAAAGATGCCTGAAATAAGCTTTGGTGTCATCTGTGGTTACTTTAGCCTCCTGCCTGCCACTAAATGTTTGGTGGCATTCAAACACTGGAGGTTGTTATGGCCCTCAACTGATGGCTATCTGACCATATCAATGGTTAAACACTTCTAATTAGGTGTAACTCCTGGACCTTGTTGCCTCTAAACCTTATCTCCAGAAGGACAGGGTAGTTATTGATGGTCACAATCATGTGTGTGTGTTTGGGTGTGGAGAACAGTGTTAGCTCTCTCAGGTCAAGCTCAATTCTGCTGTACTCTGACCCCATCTACTGGCCAAAAATTAGAAACTCCTAGTGTACTGTCATTACACTACATGAAACACCTACAGTAGTTTATTTGTAGTCCAAACACACGAGGCACAAAAAGTAAATGAGACTTTCTCCTAATTGTCAGTTAATTCGCGGCGACTTTCACTGTTGCTAAAACATTTACTGTACTTCTTTGCTTTTACTCACTCTCTTTTTCTTTCCATGTCTCCCTCTGTCCCCACACACATACATACACACACATGCACACACAAAAAACACACACAGAATGTAATGCAGCCTGACACATCTGATTAATGAATTCCTCTTCCAACATCTGGATGTGATTTAGGTTACAGGTGATGGAGCCGTTCTCTCACTTACTCACTCACTCTCACTCTTACTGATTTTCTTGATGTGATCCTCAGTGGACACACCCAGGGCTTCCCTCTTGCTAAGAGCCAGATCTTTACACTGTGACTCATACTACGGTCCAGTTACAGACCCCCTCCCAGGCAAGAAAGACACACATCGAGTTCATATCATCTTGTGCACAGGAGTTTAAATACTTTTATGTGCATTTATATTTGCTGTGTGCCATCAAAGCAATGTGAGTTGAAAAGGTTAAAGGTGAAACTAATCTACTAACAAAAGAATATAACTCTAGAGTGACTTTTTAGACTGATTTCAGGATTTTGGGACATAAAACTGTGGTGAAACGGAGACATTTTAGAATTATTTTTGATTTCTCCTCCCAGTGCAGCTCAAAATACAGAAATGTCTGATCTGAACTTTGTTTATGTTTTGCTGCTAGTATCTCTAGAATTTGTATGGAAATCACTTTTACTTTCAAAGTGATGTTGAAATGTGCCAGTCATTTTGCATGTTTAGCCCATTTACTGCAAGCTGTTTTGCTGTGCTGGAGCATTTAAAAAAAATTCCAAGCAGCCATTGCTTTCGTACCAATTCCATATGTTATGAAAATCAGTTGGCAAATCCTTGAAAGCTGTGTGATGCATCACAGTAAATGTGAGATCTGCTTTCATTTTTGTCAAAGTTATGTTATTGTGGTGAGACTTCAAATTAATCTGGACTTTAATTGTATTAATATGGAACAATAATGATTGTTTGCTGTGTCAATGTGATATCTATCATGATTTCACGTAAACATACACGCCCACTTTCTTAAGCCAAGTTGTGTGTTATCTGTACGCATTTTGAGCTGTCCGCATGTATGTCTACGCTGTATACAGTGGACGTAAACATACTTGTAGAAAGTGGTGTGTTATCGCGTAAACATACACGCCACTTTCTTAAGCCAAGTGGCGTGTTATCTGCATGCATTTTGAGAGCCGTATACAGCGAACGGGTTGGGTTTAGGAAAAGAACAACAGGGTTGGATTTAGTAAAAGAAGAAAGCAATGGTTGAGTTTAGGAAACGTGACACGTGGGACACGATACCTGGTCTCCTGAGTGAAAGTCCTGTGTTTGACCCATCCACCACCCCGACCAACCTCTCTATGTGGATTTTCGCCCTTTCATACTACTCGCTACAGCGTAAATTCATACGCAATCGCAAGGTAATGTAAGTCAATGGAGGCCAAACGGCGTTGATAAACACGCTAAAAAGCGAGTATGCATCTTGATAACACGCCAATAATGGCATATGAGTTGGCATGTCATACATACGCCACATCATGAGATCAGTCTGGCTGTGTAGGATTACACAACTCAAGCAAGTTTCAAAAGTTGGCCTGTTGATCTTAATACCATACAGAAATAAATAGTAGCCTGTAAAGTAAGAAAATACAAATAAAAAAATCTGAAATTCTGTTGGAATGCATTGCATGCGTTGGAAATGGTCAGCACTGTTATTAACTACAGCATGATTTATAGTTAAACTTAAATCTCGAAGATCTCTGTTCGGTTTTCTTTGGCTAATTGCAAGTGTGTTTTCGGATTGCATTTCCCAGAGATCTAAACAGCATCGTCAGGAATGTCGCCACACCCACACCTAGTTCGTAATGCTGCAAATGCAAGGGCATTCATCAGTGGGCCATTGGCTCACATTCGGCGATACATATTGACTAAACAGACATTTATTTAAATGAAAATCTTTAAGATTATTTCTTTAAGGAACTAAAAGCCACAGAAAATACTGGTATGGTCCTTTAGGATGAATGTGTGTTAATTCAATATTTTGCAAAAGAAGTTTAAAAAAGCATGCACATCCAGACCATAAATATTAGGTGCTGGACAGAATAACATGTAAAAGACGGAATTAATTTAATATTTTCACAAAAGTATATATTAATATTTCGGCATCATGATTTCCCCGTCTCACTATGTCTTTTTCTCTGTCTGTACGACATTGTGTGTCAGAGACGGTGGGCAATTCACATGAAATATTGATGAGAGGCAGATTGAGGTGGGGTTCAGGGGGGTGATGGGGCATGTGTTGTTCTTGTCATCCACTACCTGCTCCTCCCTGGGCCTCTTTGGCACTGTGCGGTGTTCCTGTGGCTCTATCTGCTCAGTGCGGCGTGTAATCGATTACTTTTCCTGTCAGTATGGAGGGAACTTGCCTGAGCGGAGGAGTGTGCTCCGTCTTTGTTCCACCATGTGTGGGCAAAACACGTACACACACACACACACACACACACACACACACACACACACACACACACACATTTTTGATGCCAAGCACCATGATCACATGAGCATATATGAACAGTTATATGGAGATAACTTTGACATTGTGTATTGTTTGAGAGGCTTTTCAGTTTCATGAGTTAATAGGATAACTATATGATAATTATATTTAGTTCATATCTAGTAGCTGAGTTTGTATTTTAATATATTTTATTTATCTGCCTTGCTATTTTTCTCAGGGATGATGTAATCGGCTAAACAGAAGGACGCTGCTGACAAACAATAATGACATTAATCTGTTTGTGTGCTAAAGTGGCACAACTACACACGCATTCACACATGCAGTCATATACACATATGGAGTCATACACACACTAATACACAAACACATTAAAAGATTTAACAGTGAGTAACATATGGGGCTGCAGGGGGATTTGCAATCCCCGAAACCCCCTAACACCTCCTATTTCATTGTCCTTATGTAGCTTCCTTTTATATTCTCTTGTTTGCTTAGGCTGTTTGAGCTACACGGTTTAATTATTAACCTTAATTTACTATCATTACACTACATAGTTTACTTTAAGTCCAAACCAATGAGGCACAAAAAGTAAATGAGACTTTCTCCTAATTGTCAGTTCATCCGTACAACTTTCACTGTTGCTAAAGAAAATATTTGCTGTACTTCTTGCTTTTCCTCACTTTCTTTCTCTGTTCATGGCCCTCTGTCTCTCCTCACGCACACACGCACATACGCGCACACATGCACGTACAGTTACACTCATACACTAGTGTTTGTTAATGTCCAAGCTAACTGCAGTCAATTGTTACAGGAATGCCTCCTGTCACTCTGCATGGATATGTTTAGTTTGACTACAGGCCATGTCATTATTGTGCAACATACTGGTGTTGAGCAACAAACTCATGTTCTGGATCGAAGCATGGGAACTACACTTACATCCCTTGGACCGGTTTTCCCACATTCTGCTCTGGAATGAAAAAAAAGTTTAAAGTCAAGGAAATTATTTTTTTCTCTGCTTCCTTGCTGTTTTATTCCTTGAACTTCTACTGCATATTTCTCATTTTCCCAATATGACTATACTCTGTCTCTTGAAGGCCTTGTCATTCAGCACCCAACCAAATGCCAAATCCCCCCCCCCCCCCCACTGAGGCCTGGTAAATCTCTATGGAGACGCTACGGCATTATCCCCGCTAATCCCTAGCTTCCTCTTATGGCAGGGCTGGAAAATAAGAGAACTCGGGGACTTGGTCAGCAGTGGGGGTATGGATAAGGGGGTTATGGTGACCATGGTGTGTGTGCGCATGTGAAGGACCCCCACGTAGTTCAGAGGGATGTGTTACCATGTCAACAATATGAGCGTGCAAAGGAAATAAACAGTGTATGTGTGAGTGGACTCTTCTTAATTAACAAAGGTTAAAATGTCAGGACTTCTGCCCGATGACCGATTTCACCCCATTTCCTTAAAGGAAAGAGACTGATCCCGCTCTTCCTGGAGATGTTTACTGAATTTACTTCATTTTGTTTTATTATGATATAATCACACCTGAACTATAGAAGACATGAAAAGGAGGAAATTACCTGAAAATATCAACTGATGGTGAACATGATTCTATAACCAACAAGCATACCGTAGTTATAAACCATGATATAGACTCAAATCATTTAGTCAACAAACCTTTGCTTTTATGACTTTGGGGGAAGGCTTCAGAGAAACGTGAATATACAAAAAAACTTATGCAAAACCAATGCAATGAAATATTATAAAATAAAGGTCATTTGAACCACTAAATCTACTACTTTTATCTACTACTTTTACCAGCTTTTCTTGTAGCTCTTACAAATCCTAAAAAGATGCCACAGTAAAACAAAAGTAATACAAATATAGTAAGTAGGCAGAGAGTTAAGATTTTTTACGATGCATAACATGGTAAACATTATATATTCTAAACCTCGAGTGTTAGCTTTGCCACTGCATGTTAGCATGCTTAACATTATTTTTTCCCCCATTACTATTTGAAAAACCCAATAACTTTAAGAACAGGGACACTGTTTCTGGAAATGGACGATGTCTCAGAGGTGGATATCTCAAAACCTGGGGAAATTAAAAAGAAAATATATATTTTTTTGTATACAAACCCTTTAAAATGTGCATTTGTTGTGTAATTGTGTTCCCTTTTACCATTTTATGTAAAACATTGCTAAGTGTTAAGAGTACTTTTCTTGTTATTACAGTAATAGAGGAGATTGAGGAAATGATCAGGTTAATTCCTGAAGGCTGGTTCCCACAGTAAGACACACACACACACACACACACACACACACACACACACACACACACACACACACCTTGCTTACTCTTTCATGCTCTCCCTCTACATCTATGCAGCATTTAAAGTACACGCTTAGTTCCTCTATAGGGGGTAAATGAAACTGCATGGTTAAGGACAAGCTTTTGGATTGAAGCTGCCTCAGATCTATGCCACACACACACACACACACACACACACACACACACACGCACGCACACACACGCACACACACGCACACATGCACACTAGAGCTAAGCCTTTAGAAGGTTAACAGTGGGGTGTGACGGGGTTTGTAATGCGCATATGAATTAACTTTGCTTCCCTCCCATTGACTCCCACCGTGTTATTCTCTGGAGTTATTTCGACATTAGTCACACACCTTTCTTTCTGCCCTCCCACAATCCTTCTCCCTTCCTGTTCTCCTCAATACACCATCTCTTAATCTCATCCTCCCTGTGTGCACCAGTGCTCCCAGCAGTGAACATATCCTCATTATTTTCCCAGGAGACATAAGCTGAACTGGTTGCAGAAACCTGTTGAGCAATTTTTTAAATGTATCGCGCGTTGGCTTTTTTTTGTCGTTCTTCTTGTTCCTCTAGTTCCTTTCTGTCTCTTGAAAGACAGACCATATTTGAAGTCAGGTTCTCTGAGCAGTTCTACTTCATACCTTGAGAATAGCGTCCTCTCCAAGCAAGAGACCAATCAGATGCTTTTGGTAGTCCAGACATGGAGGGTCCCTCAATTAACCAAAAGAGCACCTTTTCAAGACGGGGGACGCACACTTTGATGTTCAAACCCGAGTGTGTGACTGTGAGGTCGTGTTTTCAGTATTTGGGTTTTTAAAACCTCAGGTCTGTTGTTAGTGAGCTACTAGACTGAGCATGCAGCCTAGTATACAAACTATGATGTGACTCTTCCCTCTGGGGGAGGAGGCTATTTGCCAGTAATCAGACAAAAGAACTGTGTGTGTGGGGGGGGGGGACAGGAAGACAGTGAGATAAGCAGGTGTTGTAGTGTGAAGGTTTCTGAATTAATGAAAGTGCAAAAAATAGAAAGACAGACAATAGAAATAGAAAATTCTTGATTTACGTTGACTGAAGTAACAGAAAGTACAGCGAGTGATCATGAAGAATGATGTGATGTATGTGTGTGATGTGGGTGCCTCGTGTTTTTTTTAGATACAGTTTGTGGCTTAGCAAGTGTTGCATGTGCTTCTGTGTGTGTGTGTGTGTGTGTGTGTGTGTGTGTGTGTGTGTGTGTGTGTGTGTGTGTGTGTGTGTGTGTGTGTGTGTGTGTGTGTGTGTGTGTGTGTGTGTGTGTGTGTGTGTTTTCCTGGTCTGATAAGGGGGATGAGCTTTCCCAGGTCGCTTGTCTCTTTCATCAGCAGAGAAGTGACAGGTTCCCAGGGTCAAATGAATAACCCTGCCTGTATACTGTCATTAAAGAGTTACATCACCACCTAATTACAGTGGCCTACTGTACCAGAATGCACACGGGCATTGAAAACAAGCACTGTGGTCTTATATACTGAGTAAAAAGGAGGGTAACAAGAAAAAGACACTCTTTGATGAGGAGAAGCAAATAAACAGAGGGTGACAGAGGGCATGTCTGGGCATGAGTCAGTGGTCACAGTAAAAGCTGGCCGGACTGAAGCAGAGCACTGGCCAACTACTCTTTCCAGAAACTCAGATGAGAGTTGACATGAATTAGAGCAAAGGCTCATGATGACTTAAGGAGGATTGTAAGAGTGTGTGTGAATGTCGGAGTGTTTGTGTGTATGCATGCACATAGAAACTGTTTTCTTTTCTCTTTATTAGTAACGCTAGGCAACAACGATGGCAGCAGCTCTACACACCTGCAGTTCAGCATGCCAATGTGCCAATCAGACCCCCAAACACACACATACTCACACACAGTGTGCCCACCTGGCTCTGCATGGTACGGGTGAGCAGTAGCCTGAAGAATCCTGTCTTTGTTCCCTCTCCACTTAAAGAGAGTGTGTTAATGGTCTCTTTTTTCTTTCTCTGTGGGTGTGTTTTCCAATCTCTCTATCTTGACCACTCACACTATTTTCTTCACTGAAAAGACAGTGTTAATTATCTCATTCTCCCCCCCCTCCTGTCTGGCGATCTCTCTTTCTCACCCTTTATTCACTTATTGAACAGACCCAACAGACAGCCAGATCTATTCACTGGGGTCCACTCAGTGGTTAAAGTGTTTAAACACCACTGGATGTGAGGGGGGTAGAGCTCTGGGAGGGGGAGTGGATACATGATACCCACTCTATTCCTCCAATAGCCAATACACACTCTCTTACAATAGAAACATTAAACTCATTTACCCTCCCTGCTTCATTACATCCTGATTGAGGCTTCTTTATGCCACCGTCGGTTTGGCTATTAGCCAGCATTTCTCCTAGACAGTGGGCGACTGTTGAACAATATGTGTAATACATTTGTTTTATTATTTCAGAGAGATATCTATGTGTTGTTTTGGTCTCCCCATAATAAAGCCTATAATATTTAAAGTTTTGCTTTTTATCATTTGACAGAAGTTAAAAGTGTTCAAGTACATTTACTTAATCAGGAACTTTACTAAAGTGTGTGTGTATATATATATATATATATATATATATATATATATATATATATATATATATATATATATATATATATATATATATATATATATATGTATGTATGTATGTATATATGTATGTATATATATGTATGTATGTATATATGTATATATATGTATGTATGTATATATGTATGTATGTATATATGTATGTATATATATATGTATGTATATATATATGTATGTATATGTATATATGTATGTGTATGTATATGTATATATATGTATATGTATGTGTATGTATATGTATATGTGTATATATATATATGTATATATATACTGTATATATACATATGTATATATATACATATGTATATATATATATATGTATATATATATATGTATATGTATATATATGTATGTATATATATGTATGTATGTATATATATACATATATGTATGTATGTATATATATACATATATGTATATATGTATATATATGTATGTATATATGTATGTATATATATGTATATATATATATATGTATGTATGTATGTATGTATGTATGTATGTATGTATGTATGTATGTATGTATGTATGTATGTATGTATGTATGTATGTATGTATGTATGTATGTATGTATGTATGTATGTATATTTGTAATTTGTAATGAATTGATATTGGTCAAGATACTCTGCAACTCTTTTCCAGAAGTTATGGATTAAAAAAGGAAAAGCAAGATATGCCAAAGAAGGATATATGCCAGGCAAAGGCATGTTTCACAACCTGGCAACCCAAAATGTGTTCTTACAAATGGCTTATTACTGTAATATTATAAAGCATGAATACATTATGAACCATTAGTAAAGCCATGCTAAACATGTTTTGCTTTGTGAAATTTTGAATGCAATTATTTTATTTGTGGTAGGCCCACAAAACTTTTTCATCGTGTTATTGATAGTTACACCATTTTTTGAAGGAGCTAGTCTCTGAGTGCGAGCCTTCACCCGCGTTGACTTGGTATCAGAGGGTTGAGTGAGTGGTGTCAGCAGGCTGGCTGGTGTGTTGATTAGAGATTTAAGAGTGTGAAAATATCTTTGACATGTCGCTTCAGAAAATGTGATGACTGCGTTTTTATACTGTGACTGAATGCGCTTTAATGTCTCTTTGCGTTTTTGGTAAAGGCACAGCTGGTCGCGATCAGCGAAACGGGGGCCGGAGGAGGAGGAATTTGGGGTGTTGCCTTTCTATCCATGCCTCCCTCCCTTGCTCATCGCCTCCCTCCCTTAGCGTGTTTGTGAGAAAGTGTGTGTGTGTCAGAGTGGAGGCACTGCGGGAGTGGGTCAGTCAGTTAACGCTGCTGACTCTTGCAGGCGGTAGGCGGTTACCGGTTATCAGCGGCGGAATCCACCGGGTGGATTCTCTCTGTCTTGTATCAGGGGCCGGGATATGCCAAACGGCAACAAAGCGGCTTGAAAAGCTGGACGGTTGTAGAATGAGCGGGCGCGTGCTGAACGGGAAAATGCTGCAGCTCCCGGGTCCGCAGCGTGCGAGGAGGACAATGCACTTTTTGTCAAGGTAATAGGTGCGACCAGAGCCTGCATGTGACTGACAATGCCGGATGAGAAGCTAATTGACACACTGGTGACATTGCTTTTGATTATATTAACGCGATACAAACGGGAGGTATCTGACAGTGGGGAATCCGGCGGAGCCAGTGCGTAATAAGCAGCAGCACGTCTCATTGATAAAACTCTAACAGCTTCATGGTGGCACGTTTCGTTATTGTGACTGGAATTTGCTCAGATTAGGCTGTTACGGAATATTGTATCTCGGTCTAGACGCCGGGTAAAAAGTGGGCTTTTTTGGTGAGCGCGTATAGACGGAGCATACAGCATAGGCTATATAGGCACAGACCTCAATGCGCAAAGCCATATGTTGAATCAGCACTGTCCTTTAATGTCGTTATAACCTACTGTATTCTATTAGCAGCAGCATCTAAAAAGCAGCATGATGTTTCTGCAACGCTTAAAAGGAATCTATATCGGAAGAAAAACACATTACTGCAAATCATCTGACGAGAATAGTAAAGTGCCGATAGATTTGAATGATGCATGTGTACGCGCATAATGTGCGTGCGCGCCTTAAGTGTTTCTGTGTTACGGTCGACTGACATCCCCATTCTTTTAAGCTGCATGCGATGACAACTGGTTTGCTGGGGTTTCGTGGGCAGTCAGCAGCAGTGGCAGGTATGCATGTGAGTGGGTGGGTGGGTGTGTGTGTTCGTATTGATCCTCTGCGGGACGGGACCGAACCGCATTCTACTGAACGGTTGACCTACATTCTGAACGACCCCTTCTCCCGGTATATCTGCTGTGATTGGGTTAACAGCAACAAGCCTCTTTTTTGTACCATCCTCATACCCACGCCATGTGAGAATTATCTAATTGTATGTCTTAATGTGTGGGCTAATATAGGTCAGTTGGTCTGTGTAGGCCGTTGATGGTGACAGAGGAGATGCATACAAAGACTTGTATTTGTGACATAGAAATTAACTAATCTAGTAAGAATTATAGAAATAATAATGGAGTTGACTTGCTTTAGAGACTCATTAGGACAACATGGACAGAGATGCTCTTATTGATTCTGTGTGTGTGTGTGTGTGTGTGTGTGTGTGTGTGTGTGTGTGTGTGTGTGTGTGTGTGTGTGTGTGTGTGTGTGTGTGTGTGTGTGTGTGTGTGAGAGAGTGAGAGAGAGAGAGAGAGAGAGTGTGTAGTGTATGAGGTGTGTCCTCTTTGCTCTTTTTGGTCGATTGACCCTTTATGTAAACCCATTAGCAGAGTGGTCTGATATCAGGGCATTTAGACACACACCCAGCAGACACAAACACTTTCACCATCTAACCCATTGACACACACTCACAGACATTTTCAGTTTTGAGTCCCAGAGGTACAACCAGGCTGTTTTTATCTGTGTGTTTGAGTTGGACACGTGTGCTTAAACAGACTGGCTGTCAAAAGGTTGATAAACTATATGATGGAGGCCAGAGGTGGTAGTATTAAGTGTGTCTCTGCACATTTAGTGTGGGTGTCAGCATATGTGTGTGTGTGTGTGTGTGCGCGTGTGTGTGTGTGTGTGTGTGTGTTTGTGTATATGTGTGTGTGCACATAATGAAACATAAAACATGCATCATTGGCTAACCAGTTCCAGACAACACAAAGATTTGATGAACTCTATTAGTCATTTTGAAAGCAATCCAACATCAACTTGTCTGCCTTGTGTGTTCTCATCTGAACAATATACAGATCGCCTGCTCAGCATGGCCCACACCTATCTAGATCCTCCCCTGATTAATAACACAGCCTCTTCCAAATAGCTGATTTGCAACATGGTGACATCACTCATTAATGTGTGTCACACCCGAATCCCCTCAGTTTTCTTTTAGTTACAGTAAATACAAACGGAGCACCGGTCACTGTGATGCAGACCAGGCTTGTGTCATTGCTGATGTCATGTAGCTGTGCATGGGAAGTGTTGGTCAGTGCAGCTCTGATTGGTTGAATGCTTTAACAGCTTCCTGACTTTAGGTGCCTCACTGGAGACCCAGCATGGTAATTAAAGCTGAAATCCATAATGTTTTTAATTAATATATCATAATTATACCCATCTGTATGGGGGAGTGAAGTGAACCGGCACATTTGCCACGCTATTCAGAAATGTTAGTCAGGTTTGTGAGGTAGCACCTGTCAGCTGGCAGCCCCATTGTCCTCTAACTTAGACATTTTAACAAATGAGGTTGTTTGTTATTTACACACACAACACACACAAATGGTGTCTGTTGTGCTAGAGGGCTCAGGGTTGAAGATAGATTAAGTTGTTTTGGAAACACACTTTGGTGACTCAGACAGAAGGGTCAGCAGCCTGTTGATGATGTTCTCACACCCTCATGATTCATAAACAGGTTTTTATTAATCTTCAGCACACACACATGCCCACACATGTGCAGATACATTTGAAAGGACACATTAGGTGTTGGAAGCCTTCTATCAACACAGGCATATTTTGGATGTTTTTAAAAAGATTCCCGTTCACATAGAAACGGCAGAGTAATCAAAATTTAAATCTCTTTTCCTGGGCATGTGTAGGACACTTGATCCAGCAGCTGACCAACCATCACAATTTACGTCTGCAATTGTCACAAAAGCTTTACTTTCTGTATCCATACTGGCCAGCATTTTCAGATTTATTCACAAATGACTTTATTTTCCGGTCACCAAAAAGGTTAAGTCAGAGTGGATGGAAGGTCAAAACACTAGCGGTGTTGAAATTAATCATTGCATCGCGATGCGGACAAGGAGGATTCTGCATCGATGCAGTGACAGACCATAATCGATTATTGCCTACTGATGTTACTTGTATGTTAATTTTCTGGTCGCTGCTTTTTTTGTTTTTGCCTTTTGTCTGTTGTCTGCTGTGTTCAGACTCCGCTACATTCAGGAAGTGTCTTTTTGAGAGCAGATACAATAAAAAGGGGAGTTCATATATATCTGACTGCTTGAATTTGTTGATGAAAACCATGTGTAGCAATATGTAATAATGTTGATAAGGTGAAGAATCAGGATGCATCATGATATTGAATGGATTCAAATCGTTGACAGGGTAATCGTAATCAAATTGAATCGTGAGAGCAGTAAAGATTCACACCCCTCGAGAAAACACATGGCCTAAGTAATTTTATGCGGCCACTCACTCTTGATGATTTGCAATCAAGTGAACAAGTTTACTTGCCCTGCCTACACGGTCATTAGGGAGACCTGAGAGCGAAACAACAGATGCTTTTAACCTGTGCTTGTAAGACACATGCACATACTCCTTTTTATTGTACACACAGGAACCTGTGTTCACAAACAGAGCTCATATTTTCATAAGGTGGTGCCCCCGTGGTTTAGTGAGTTCCTCTGTTACATCAAAGCCAGAGAAGGACCTACAGCCAGACAACAGTGCACCTTAACAGGCTCGCTGGGAACAAGAGAGCAAGCTATAAGACTAACCTCAATGGTCATGGAGAATAACAAACTCTTGATGACATTTTTACCTGAAAGTGAAGTAGTTTTCTAGGAAATGTAGAGTGAATAAAAAGCTCAGACAATGTCCTTCATTGAAACTTTCAGAGTTTTTTTTAGTTTAATGGAAAGTGAGACGATTGGCAAGAAACTCGAGGCTGCAGATTTTGATTTTATTGGAACCACTGGATCCATCATTTTAATTTTGTGTGTGTCTGTGCACCCGTGCGATGGTATGCATATGTGTGTCTGCATATGTTGGAGGATTAGGGAGTGGGACCCCAGAATACACTCGCTGGAATGTGAAGTGTGTGTTTTGAGCAGCCCGAGGGCAAGGAATGTCTCCCGAACTCACTGTAAGAACTTTAAGTGGCATGACCAGAGTGCGCGTGTTATGAGTGACAGCAGGTGATGGGTGCGTGCTCCTTCAGGGTGCGCCCCCAGGTCCTGTTGGTCACCACCACATGTGTTCACGAATGGACACAAAAACACACACATACAGCGAACTGTCTGTGCGTGTCCTTTTGGTGCTTAGTGTTCTACTCAGATCTGTAGCCTCTTTGTGTAGCTTGATTTGATTAAATCTTTCTTTTTGCTTTTTCTATCTTTCTCTCTGTCTATTCTTATTTGTCCATCTCAACATATCTACTCTTAATTTACCCCAAAACTGATTTAAGAGATGCAGCTTGGCCTCTTAAGTACCATCAACTCATAATCCACTGCAGTTAGCACATTTAACTAGAGTTGGGTATCGTTTGGATTTTTACGATTCCGATGCCGAACCGGTACTTTTAAAACGATTGTGATTCCTAAACCGATTCTGGAAAAACTGAAAAATTACATCACAGAAAGGCTCTTTTATAGATGTGATAGCTGTAATATGCTTTGACGTCCATTTTGGTGAGCCCAGAGGGAAAATATGGCATTTTCAAAAGTAGCCTAGGGAAAATATTGCAGTCGACACAAGTGGAACACATAAGTGGAACCAAAATGAGGAACCAAAATTAGTGTTCTAATCCGGTCTGATTCCTACCCGTTGCGTAGGAACCGGTTCCATAGTGGAACCGGGTTTCGGTACCCAACCTTACATTTAACATCTCACCACAATGTGGAAACTGACTGCTGTTGTATGTACTAATCTGGGAGATTAAGACATAATCAAGAAGTGGCATTAGTTGTAGAGGAGGGAAAAATAATTCTTTGTGTAGGGTGAGGATGCCCTCTGAAATGTTATTTACAGATCTGTACCAGTTGTGACTGAGGCATTTGGTAGCCATGTTGAGCCACTGCCCTTTTACCCATGAACAACGGCTCACATCATGCTGACATGATAGTTCCTCCATCTGCTATATGTGCATGCACAGTGTGTGTTAGAGGGAGATAGTTCCCTAGTGTGAAGCATTCGGTAGTGCTGCAAACACTGACAGTATCCTCATTACTGTAAATGAACACCATCCTATGACAATTACATTTCTCAGTTAATATCAGTGTTAAACTTGGGTCTGTTCAACATTTGCCTTTCCAAAAACCCAACAGGTTAGCTGTATCATATTTCACTTTTTGTTGTTGTCGTTGACATGTCTGGAGGGAGGCCAGAGGAAATTCTACCCCAGGATCCAACCCCGGTCCTGGGCCTCTGCGTGCCGGGGTTCCCCTTGTTAGCTCCTCCCCAGTTCGTAGCCCTTGAGTTGTGGCTGGGAAGCGCTCCGTGTTGCACCCCAGACTGAACTACTTATGGAGGTGATTTAAAAGGCTGTTCCACCTTGTCCCAGGAGTGCTGTCCCTCTTCTGCTTCCTGCTCTCTTGTAGAGAAGTAAAGGACTTTGGAAGAAACTCATTGTACTGTGGGGGTCAAGGGTTATTGAGTCATAAAAGAGCTCTGCTGGTCACCACCTAACACACTGAAACATTTTAATGTCTTCTGAAATCAAACACTCTTTGACCTAATTTATCATGCTCTTCACTCTAAGGGCATACACTTACTTTGTGGGGAAATTGTTTAACCATTTTCTCCCATTCTTGCTTTAATTTATGCAAAATAAGTTCAAAGGCATTGTTTGACTTGTGGCTACATTCAAAGCCCTGCATCAGCCATGTTTAGACTGGGGGGCAGTAACCTTTAAACTTTAACCCTGTTTGAGCTGAGTAAGTAGAAAACAAATACAAATAAGAAGATGTGTCTGGTGCCTCTCAAGGAATCATCTGTACACCTCTCCCAGCTCCTACTGTTTTCCTTTTTGGGGCTTACAATATGAGAAGATCAAGATGACCCAGTTAGTGTCAGCGCGATCAACAGTCACATCATTTTGGTTCCTTATATGAAGCTTGGAACCTTCCACTGTCCTGTTTCATTTCACAGGGATAAAGTAGTTTAGAGCCAAGTCGTCTCTCAGCTGCGATGTGTTGTACTCTGAGCCAACTCCGTCCGTCCACCCTGGAGAGGTCAGGAGGAGACGAGAGATTCAGAGATATATTTGCTGTGTGGGGAGAATTTTGCTGAAGCAATTAAGCTGAACAGTTTTCACCATGTATCTCCACCTCCCCCCACACTCACAAAAGAAACATTTTACTGACCAGGATTCCTGATGTGTCTGAGTGCCTTTTCAGTGCATTAACTTTCCATCCAGAAAGCCCCAAGCATTTGCAGAATGTGTCCCCTTCCTTGTGAGGAAACCTTGGAAGAATGATGTACTTCAATATACTTCTACACACACTTTAAAGCCACTAATACGCAGCCTGGTTAGGTTAACCCCCAGCAGAGCAGTGACTTGAGCAAAGCTGCCGTTCCCACCAGCTCATAGTCCTAACATCACACACATCTGACAGCTAATTCAAACTTCACTCCAGGGGGACAGTGGCAATTTAGTGCATCTGATGTGTATGTGTTTGGTAGTGTATATGTGTGTGTTTGTGTCCTAAACCCCCAGGCCAGTGCTGTCAGGGATATGCCTGTCAAAGGCACAACAGGGTTTCTCCTCTGCGATGGCCATTTAGGGATGTGACCTCGTATTTTCCTCCATGGACTCACACTCACACACATATATACACACTTACAGGACCGCTAGCTGAGGCACCTGGCTTGCTCTGATCCTGGTGGCAGAAGGAATTAGCAGTAATTACGAGCTCATTAACTCCAGCCTTTTCTGTAATCCCCTGTAATGCCCAAATACTGCCACGTGTGGCGTGTGTATGTACAGTATGTGTGCACAAAAGACGGAGAGCCATCAAGCAGCCATCACACATTGTTTCATTCCACATCGTGGAAATGGAACGGAGAGGAAATAATAAATAACGCTGAAGAGGAAATTCATTTCTCTATTTAGAGTGTACCTTACGGAAGGCTGCTTGCACAATCTAGTTTTTAATTGGGTCTTGTCCATAATTTACTGTACGTGTTTAACAATACAACTCAGCAGAGAACCTGAATTGGGTGGCTAATTAAAAGCCATTTTTAACTGCAGATCTTTTGTTAATTACTCTAAAAGCGCCCCAGACAACAACATGTCATCATTAAAAAGTGGTAGAATAAGTCATTCATAAGTGAGACTAAAGGTAATAACAGCATATATAGCAGTGTTTCTCTTATAAGAACATGCCGTGACTCCAGAGTGCAGCAGATGGCTGAAGCAGCTGAAATGACATTTGTGATCAATCTGCCTGCATCTGAAGTACAATCCCAGATATGTAATGTATACAATGACCATAGCTACAGTCTGCAGTGGCTGCATGTTCACGCAATGTCTTTAATGTACCTTGTGTGTCAGAGTTTGAGGCTTTCAAGATATAATAAGGCCTGGGCCTGCAGAGGGAATTATTTAATGGCCCTATATGGTGCAGCAGTGATGGATAATCCTATTCATCTTAAAAAAAATCAATGTTGCCTGCAGAATGTTTAAATGCTCATCCAGCTAGGAAGAGTATTTATATAACATCAAGATTCAAGATACTTTATTGTCATTGTATGAACACAACGACATTTTGTTGGTGGCAATCAGTGCAGCAGCAGTAAATAAATAATAAAAATAAGATAAAAAAAACAAACAAATAAAAAGACATAAAAAAGGCATTGCCCATAGTACGAGTATGAGTAAATATGAGTATTTGCAGAGGTTTTTAGTGTAGTTTAGTTTTTTGTTTTGTTAAAGTGCTTTCATGACAGTAGTCCTTAGCAGCTACAGGTTGTATTTGTGTGCTTGTGCATGGAGGAGGGGGGGAGGGGTGATGGAGGCTACAGCTCTGGGGATAAGCTGTTCGTCAGTCTGTAAGTCTGGGTTTTTGATGGTTCCCAACCTCTCTCCATTTGATTGGAAAATAATGATTTTGCTATATGCTTATAAGCCACCAAGGTGAATCACAGGTCTGTGTATGAGAGTGTTTGTTTCCTGATGATAAGCTGCTGAAGTGGTCCAGGGACCCATATTGTTAGCCATCTGTGCATACAATCCATATTCACCCTCTCTTTCGATCGTATAAGGTGAATGCCCATCCATACATATTTGTGCGACATCATGCACATTGCATGATTTTTATTTTATATATATATATATATATATATATATATATATATATATATATATATATAGAAGAGGAGAAGCATGACAGGACGATGGGTGTGGCCGGTCATGCTTGTCCCCCCTGCAAATGAGTCATTTTGTTTTTTAAGAAAACGTTGTTTTATGCCTCCAGTCTGTAGAGGATGTTGAAGCAGAGAGCATGACATAATGTTGCTGTTTAATGTTATTTTTATATGATAGACAACATTATTGTTGTACCCTTACACCTACTGTAAGGTGGAATGGGGTATTTTCGTAGTACAATGGTATAGGAGTTTTTTCAGTTGGTTGTTTTTTGCATAGGCAGATGTGTCCTTCTCTATGTCCCTCACATGACTTAGAGGCCAAGTTTCCTGCTGTTTTCTGCCTCTTCAAATAGACCTCTCTCGCAGATAGAGATCTATCTGCAATAACTGAATTGTACAGGTAGATACACAGGCACAGACAATGCATCTCACCTTATTGTCATCTCTAGCACCAGTCACAGTCTCACATATTTAGTCTTTAGAGAAGATTCTCTAATGACTTCAACAGCCCTTTCATGCGTGCCCCCCCCCCGGTTTCTGAGCCGACTGCCGAGTGCCAGTCTGGCAGTGCCCTACTTTCCATTTGCCTGAAAAGGCATCACTACAACCAGAACCTGATTTAGCCATTTTGGGTTCTGCCATGTGACACTCTGGATTTTAATAGGAATGGAAAGTTCCTGTCCATTGTAGGACTGCAGAAACACTTTCCATGCTTTTACACAAGTGAGAGAGACTGTGTCCAACTATCACCCTGTATAAAATGTGTTTAACCCCTTAAGGGTACAAAGAGTTGAACCCCTTGGTTCATATCAACATTACATTTGTACTATATCATTCACAAGATCTAGATCCTTTTCTAAAAGTATTTGTTTTTGTATCATTTCATCCTTTTTACAAAGTCTCCTCTGTTAGCTAACACCCTCCAACTTTCTGCGATATTCTCATCTTATCTGCCCCACTATGGTCTAATTAGTAATTTTCTGCTAGCTCTTGATTGACCGGGTTGCATTAGCACTGTTGAAGCTTTAAGGTGCCCTCTGGCACCCATTGTGTGTGTCCTTGAGGTCTAACAAACATGTTGAGTGCATTTAATTTCTCACAAATCATTTGCTAAGCCAGTTTGTAAGTATTTATTTTATTAAAGCATTGTTCACATCCATGTTTACTAGCTTGCGGCCTTCTTCTTCACTGCCGCCGCTGGTGCATTGTAGCATAACTTGGCCCGGTACTGCCACCTGTTGATCAGTGGAACAGTGCGACTCCATTGGTAGGACTGTGTATCGCGTCACCAGCATGCACAAGATAAAAGATCCACTCATAGAAACACTGCTCTGTAGCGCTATTACAGGTCCAAAACTCCACAGGGAACCTTGAAGGTCACATTACTAAACGTTCATAATCATTTCACCTTGCTGATCCGGTGGAATATTCTGATTTTGTTGCAAAGGGAGCTATAATTAGATAACAAGATTGATAATGACATTGTGCTCCTCCTTTCTATTGATCTGTTGTTTAGTGCAAGGCTTTGCATAAGTGCACTAACATTCTCTATAATGTACGTTGACTATTGATCAGGTAATTACTTAATGTTTTTTTATTATTTTGTTCTGTGTAGGACAGTAATTCTGTCTCCTTCCACAATCACTACCCATCTTCTGACCATGCAGAAAAGTCAAAAATTACTTCTGAAAGTTGGATTCCACAGGACAGCTTCAGCATCACATTCCTCCAAATGGCCTGCATGCAGTTTTAAGCTTATCAACCAATACTGTTAAGTTTGCTCCCCGAGGCTGGCAAGACTCCAACTCCCAGCAAGAACTGCTCACACAAATTACAGGCAAAGCTGCTTTGTGTCTGCAGTGGCTTTTTTCTTGCTTCTGGATTTAGTGTATTTCTCTCACTTTCTTTCTGCCATCTCTCAACCTCAAAGAGATCAGGAGAGGAGACAGAGGGGGAGACGGAGGTGCAGAGCTCTCATAATGAGCAGCAAAAAAGACCATTCACATTGAGATCAGGGCAATTAGCTCCATAGTCTGGATAGTGAAGGAACATAGAAGCCAGTTAATAAAAGCTAGTATTAAGCTCAGCAGCAGCTATTCATCTATTCCTTTCATAGTTTGTGAGGCTCACTGTTTGCGGGGGTGTGCCGGTCCTCTCTGCAGACGGAGGAACAAAGAAATCATGTCTCTGTGAAAGGATGTTGTTGTTTGTATTGACCACAATGACCTTTATCAATCTGGAAAATAAAAAATAAATATTAAAACCATTAGAAATATTCTGCAATTTACGTTAAACATTCTCCCTTTCTGAGAGATGACGTATTCTACAGTAAGTTTGCTCTCTGACTCATTGTGGCTTTTCTTAGACTAGGACACCAATTGTGTGCTGCTGGCTCGGGATGACAGAAATACAGTGTGTCCATGTGGCATATTCTCAGCTCAGCAGGATGCTGCATTTTGCACACGGTGCGCAGAAAGAAATCATCGGTCAGGTGGAGGTGAAGAATGAGTTTAATCAAGCGCATCTCAGATTAAATGACATTTATTGCAGCCTAAATCGAATCAACATTGATTTTCATTTTGCTTATGAAATTACAGTTACAGGGTACCATTTCTCAATGTCCCGATCCTTTCCCTGCAGCAGGGTTCTTTAGCTCGAGAAAAAAAAGGTCTAAAAAGGTCAGGTCTAAAGTCGCAATAGGCCAATGCAATTTAACATCCATAAGTAGGGCATACAGATGTGGTTTATAGCCATGGTTTGCCCTCTGTACTTTGATTTAAACACATACATTATACAATAATGTAATGTATGTGTTTAATACTGTAGCTGGCTGGTGTTATTTAGCTTTTTAGAGGAAGATATAATGTAGGGTTGGCTAATTCAAATGAACACAAATGTGACAGGGAAGTGGTTTTACTAAAATGGACACTTGCAAATCTGAACTGGGTGCTAATATTATCCCTCGGTTTTTGCAGCTGCAGCTAAAGAATAAAAAAGATGAGGCGGAGCGAAGAGAGATTATGACAGGAGATTTCAAAAGCTGCTCTTTGTCGATTGAGGTAGAGGATGCAAGTTGGTGGACGTTTTTAGGGAGAGTTGAGAGAAGATCCTCTTGAGAGAGTTCATCATGTCCTGAGATGTTGACGATGTTTTCTGTGTGTCATCAACAGCACTTCTCTTTTCACTATAGCTCTCTTTTTTTCAGTGTATGCCATGTGCATACACTGTGCAAACTGTACGATGCCTTATGCGCCACATTGTCTCAACTCTTACTTACTTTCTGAGTCCCTGAGGCGTCTTTTGGTCGCATCTAAGCAGCCTTTAACAGAATGTCTCTTCATTGTCTGGTAGATGTTGGATTTTCATTCAAATACTTTTCTTTTTGTTCAAAATGAGAGAATCTCATCGATAAATCAGATAGTCGTATGTTTTATATTTTATTCACCCACGTAGCTAGTGCTGTCCGTGATGTTTGACCCCTGAACCTGTCCCTCTCCTCTGCGCATTTCTGTTTCTACATCTGTCGGGTGAGTGACAGCAGACACTGAGTTTGTTCTGTTTCCTATCAGATCTGAGACATACAAGCTCTGGTGAACACCCAGGTAACGTTGAAGTGAATAACAGGGTATGAAGAGAAAGATATTGCTTCAGAAAGGTGCTGATAGTTAAGCACAGCTGTGTTGAGGAGGTTCCTCTCCCAGAAATAACTTTGTTGAATGAGGAAGGAACACTAGATGAGTTCAAAGTTTATTAGTTCCTTTGTGCATTTTTGTACTATGGAGTAAATAGAAATCAGGAATCCAACATCAGCTTTTATGGAAGAACAACATCCTTCTTACAAAGTAATTAAATCTCTAATTGATTCTTAAAACTGCATGTTTTGCTGTAAAACAAATTGTGAAATCATCTGCCAGTTGATAAGAGAATCCCACATTTTCAGTGCAGAATTGAAGTTTCATTGCAAAGATTCAACAACAAACTATTTTATGAGCTTATAGCGTCTATAAAAAACTATGAAATTTGGAATCACAAGAAATGTTTCTTCTTCTCTCATAGGGATGTTGGTTGTTCTGTCTTGTTTCAAGAATGTAACACAATACAGTAGCAATTGAAAATACACTGGAACTTTATTACTAGTTTAAAGACATTTCATTTTTTTGCGTTTCACGTGGAGACAGAAAGTGTAGGTTGGCTCTCTGGATGTGTCTGAGCCAATCTTTAATTTGCCCTTAATCCTACTCTGCCATTATAGACAAGGCAGCATGACAGCCACTTCAGACATAACATCTCGTCTGCTCTTTTTTATGTCTACATATCCACAGGCTAGAGAAGGAGTGCTTTCCCTTTGCCCCTCACCCCCTGATCCCCACCCTCAAGTCCCCCAGGGTACAGTGTGACCCATACAGGCACCCAACCGGAAGGCCCACACCATATCCTCCACTGTGCCACAGTATACATGACCTCATTAGGCAAAGCCCCACCCTCACAACTTGTTTTACAGTACAGTATGATATCAGTCTAACCTACTGACCCTAATAAGATAAACCCCCCAACCCCCTAACTTCCTAAGCACGACCTACTTAATGTATATGAGCACACGTGGATGTACACCCAAACACACCTCTCAGATGTGCCTTTTTGTCCCCCATTTTTCCCCTTTGTCCTTCCTACAAGTCATTGTGTTGAGCAAGATGACACATTCGTTCCAATTAGGTGTATGCTTGATAGGTTATATTACTGCATTCCATATATTTTATCACCACACAGGAAATGGTCAAATGTCACAATTGATTTTATTTAAAGGGAAACTGAATCGCTTAAATTTTGAACTTCAACAATCATAAAGGAGATGGAGAAATCAATTGTTAAAGAGGCAGAAATGCCAACTTCTCCACTGACAGTAGACACAATAGACCTTCATGTAATTCAGCCATTAGATATGTGTGTTTAAAAATAAAGGACGCAACTGACCTTTTCTCAGCAACGGAATATTACAAGTGCAGCCACATTCTCTGAGGTTTGTTGAAAAGTACTCTATAATGATAATAATAATAGCTTTATTTCTATTTGAAGTCAAGAAAGTTCTTGCTAGGATTAAAATAAAGGAACAGTAAGACTAAAACAACACAGAAATAAATTTAAAAAGCAGTGGTGGAATGTAGTAAGTACTGTACTTAAGTACAAATTTGAGGTACTTGTATTTTACTTGAGTCTTTTCTTTTCATGCCACTTTCTACTTCTGCTCCACTTCATTTCAGAGAGAATTATTGTACGTTTTACTCCACTACATTAATTTGACTTTAGTTACTAGTTACTTTACAAATTAAGATGTTTGCACACAAAACACATGTAGTTCATAAAATACAATGTTTCATTATAAATTAAACTATCCAACAATATACAGGCCTACAAGTACAACTTAAGTGATTAGATGATTAAACACTTTGCATTGATTACTTTTTTTACTTTAATACTTTAAGGACACCTACTTTCCTGATGATACTTACATAATTTTACTTAAGTAACATTTTCAGTGCAGGACATTTACTTGTAACAGAGTATTACTAGCTACTTTTACTTATGTAAAAGATCTGAATACTTCTTCCACCACTGTCAAAAATAAAGTATGATTAAAATAGTGAAGAGAAGAAAATAAAGTAAAATAATCAAATACCAGCAAAATAAAAACCTAAAAGCCACAGTTTTATCAAATAGCCTTCAATAGATGCAAAACTAGTGTAATGTAATGTGATCTCTCCTGGTTGGGGTTCAGATTCAAGCAGCAAGCTTGTAAATGTTCAATAGGGTTCCTGGGTAGACCACACAACAGACCATGACCATAGTCTAATCTAGGCAACACAACAGCATGTATGGGTTTCTGCCTGTCAAATATCAGAAACGAATCATGTTGGCAGAATTAGACAATCTAAAGGTGATGTTGTTAAAGTGGGTACATAGAAGCAACACTATATCATGAAATAGTTCCTAGAATGCACCAAACAGCATGGATCACTGATATTGTAGTTAGCTTGAAGTATGATGTCTATCCATACTATTTTTAGATATACAGAGGTAACAGCAATAGGATTTTCAGAACAATTTCCCTTAAGGGGGAAAAGAAAAACAGCTAAGCAGATGTGTGCCAAGCGGACAGACTTCATAGTCCTGGCACAGACTCCCCTCTTGCATGTTCTCATGGGCACATGCATCAGTGTATATGTTCTTCGTTGCTATTTTTGTGTGTGTGTGTGGGTTTGTCGAGAGCGCTCCAATTTTCAGTTCGCCAAATGCTTGCAGCACATGCAGTGTGAAAGTTAACTATATAGAGCGAGGAGTGTTTCAAATAAGGTCTATGAATATTTAATCAAATGACAAACGGTAAGAGACAGAGCCAAGTGAGCCAACCGCTGATGTAACTTAGCTGGTGGAGCTTTGATAGTTTATGCAGTGTATAACTTTGAGGAGATATCCAGTTAATTGTCACAGATTGTTTTGTTCTTGTCAGATATTCTTGGATATGGGAGCATGTGATGGTATGTGATACTTGATCGATCTTTGCAGGGAAACAGAAATAGCTTCTGTACGCCCTTGGAGTTGGAAAGGATTTGGTCTTGATTCACAGAAAAGTGGATGCTTAATTAGTCTGGCTATCACCAGACCAAGCTCAAGGATAAGCCAGTTTGTGATTGGTTCCCGCCAATTTGTAACGGAAGCAGGATAGATAAATGTACAGGTTTCCAGCCTGGGCGGGCCAGTCTAATGCTTAATGGCATTGGGGCTTAAACTCAGGTTTACTAACTGGCAACCTCAAACACTTGGCCACATTTGTTCACACTGAAAATAGGACCACATCTCTGTCATCTGTCTGGATTTAACCTAATTAGTGCAGTTTACTACCAGTCTAACGCACTGATGTAGCTCTGAAACAACACTTTTGATCACAGATGATAGCAAATTTGGACATTACATCTTTCTTCTAACTGCAAGATGTGGTCTATTATTCAGTGGATCCCAAACTTCTTTAAGACACTGCATTGCAGTAGCTATCTATTGTAACCATTTATCCATTACTTTTAGCTAAACTATTTGATGGCATTGTTTGTTACTTTTAGCTTTACATTTTAACCATTTATCTATTATTTTAAATTAACATTTTTAATTGTTTCTCCATTACTTTAAGCCAACTATTTTGTTTGACTTCTCTTTTGGCTTTTTTTTTCACATGCTCTCATTCGCAATGCATTCTCAATATGCTAGTAATTTCCATTTTTTCTCAAATGAGTTGTGCTACTCCATAATATTTTCATGTGCTCCCTGATAATTGCAGAAGCAGCATGCTTTAATATATGAATATTATCTGACACATTTTCTTTGTCATCGTTTCTTTTAGTTGGGATGAGAGCAGTTCCATCAGCAGCGGTTTGAGTGATGGCTCAGACAACCTCAGCTCTGAAGAGTTCAACACGAGTCCCACTCTCAACTCTCTTCCTACTACTCCCATCGGCTCCCGCAGAAACTCAGCCATAGTGGTAAGTAACGCACACACAAGCATTCACATAACATGCGCACACAAAGCTGTCTGACACAGATTAGCAAGGTGTGTCGGTTACAGTAGTATTGATTAAGCTGTTAATCCAGTGAGGTATTGATGAGGTGCTGAATAATGTGTCAAACACTGTCAGTGTAGAGAGGACATACACACAAATACACACAACAGGCAGCAGGACACTGGCATTGGAGATAAAGCCTGATTAAGTATTCCATGCACACCCATAATATGTATCACATCTGTAGCGATCAATGTTCAGCGCAACACACACACTGCATGCTGGATAGCTGCATTGTTCCACAAGGCTCCCTTTTGATCTTTTGTTGGGGTCTTAAAGAGCTGATTTTTTAATTGTAATCAGGCTTACTTTGGAGGTTTTAGAGAGGAATGTCTAGTGGGACTGTAGTTGTTGGTGACTGATATACACTAATCCATCTAACCAGGCAACACTTTTCATTATACCAAAAATCCAATATGTATGCCATGTGGCGTTTTGGGACTTTTTATCATAGCAGTTCAAGCTCTGATTGAGTCAAAAGTTTTTTTTTTCAGATTCAGCTGATCCAGAGCCTGTAGTTTTGGTCCAGTTCAGTAGTATAATTATCCTGACTGAAACAACTG